>SKCR01048361.1:0-52478 GCA_019454045.1 Zanthoxylum bungeanum | reverse complement strand
TAGACTTATGCACACGAGATACAAGACTAGAGATGACAAATGCCTCTAGATCCTGTGTATTGGGCTAGGGGGACTGTGAGTACAATGCCCCTAGACCCGGATTTTCCAGAGACAGGTTGGTGGCACTGTTAGCACCATTGTTTACTAGTCTAGTGGCTTTAGGGACTGTGCGTACAAATCCCCAAGACCACAGGATTATTGTACAAATTGACAGTTGGTTTTATAGATGATTTTACATATGATTTTGTGAATGTTTTTCACAAAGACTTTTGGACAGGAAATCCATATTTATAATTTATAAATTCAGAGATGGACTTTTGGGACTTGATTCTTTAAAGAGAATGGTCTTATAAAGGAGTTCTCAAGAGAACTCACGACTTAGAGAATTCTAGAAAATATTTTTTGAGCAGGAAAGACAGTTTCTTGAAATGATTTTGGTTTTGGAACTATGGATTTTATAAAGTATATCTATTTTGTTTTTAAACTGTCCACTCACTAGGTCTTTCAAACGACCTAACCCCCCTCACTCCCAGTATTTTTATTTTGCAAGTAAATCTGAAGGATGGGCTTGAGAGGATGGATACTGATGGCAGTTACTTGGGTGATGAGTCCACCAGATTGAGTCCATAAGACAACATAGTCAGTGTCAAGAAAAAGTTGCATGACATGCGTTGCATAACATCGGTCTTTGAGTGTGTCCATTATTAGAATTGTAATGTAATTTACTATTGGTACATTGTGTTGGATATTGTGAAACATATCAATGATTAATGAGTTGAGTAATGGACCCTTGGCATGAGTCTGTGTTTGTGATGAGTTTGCCAATATTGATCACAGTTAGATGGTGTGTGGCTAAGGGGGATGGTATTGCCTATTCCCAGTCGGTAACATCTCCCGGATTGGGGATATTACATAACCTCAGTAAGCTCAATCAAGAGTGTTCGAAAAGTTGAAGAAACAAGATTTGTTGAAACCCTTATACCTCAAACCGTTACCAAACCCCATACTTCACCACCTTAACCTAGACCAATATTGTCATTTCCACCAACAAAAAGACATGATACCAATAATTACAACCGCCTCATGCACGGTATCCAAGTCCCTATTACCCGATCCCTAAAAGCACCAACCTAACACCAACAGAAACCCACTACCCAACCATAATGTTGTCCCTCCATCACAAAACTATATGATAAAATCTAGCCTACACAAAGAATACATTTTATAAATCTTTTACTAACAGGCCCATGTTATGGGAATATAAGCTAGTAGCGATAGTGAAAAGAAGAATGTAATGAGTTTTTGGAGAGGTTTTCCAACAACGATGAGGAAGAAGTCAAAGGAATAACTAAAAGCGGTAGATTCTATAATGATGTTGCTAAATAAAATAAAGGGATAGAAGAAGAAGGGAAAGATAAAGAGGAACAAAAAGGAGAAAATGTCATAATGCTCCAATAGTTGAAGAAAACTCAAGCCCAGATTAGTAATTGGGACTTCTTATATTCCTCTCACGTACATAAGAGGGCCATGGATGAAGCATTGGGCAAAATAATACTACTCGTAGACACAGACCCAACAACAGTCCTCTATCTGTCTATGGAGAATAGAAACAAGTAGTCACATTATCTGAGGAAGAACTCCCAATGAAAGGAAGAAACTACAATCGCTTATTGTTTATCAAAGAGGAAGTTAAGGGTAAGAAGATCTCGTGTAACGAAATATTTTATTTTGTAAGTGAAGCTCACACTTTTTTTTGTTGGTAACGAGCCATAGCACATAATACCATTCAGAGTTGTAACGAAATATCTTCTTCCTCTTTCTTTTGTTTCACTCGGCAGTGGGCAGAAAATTTTGCTCACTATTGAATCTTGATGCTTGTAATTGGGACTTCTTATATTTCTCTCACGGACATAAGAGAGCCATGGACGAAGCCTTGGGCAAAATAATAGTACTCGTAGACAAAGACCCAACAACAGTCCTCTATGTATTTATGGAGAATAGAAACAAGTAGTCACATTATCTGAGGAAGAACTCCCAATGAAAGGAAGAAACTACAATTGCACATTGTTTTTCAAAGATGAAGTTAAGGGTAAGAAGACCTTGTGTAACGAAATATTTTATTTTGTGAGTGAAGCTCACACTTTTTTTTGTTGGTAACGATCCATAGCACATAATATCATTCAGAGTTGTAACGAAATATCTTCTTCCTCTTTCTTTTGTTTCACTCGGCAGTGGGCATAAAATTTTGCTCACTGTTGAATCTTGATGCTTGTTTTGGGGCTCGGTGTGTTTCGTGTTTTTCTAGAAATTTTGGGAATACTAAGGGGTGTTTCTAGGGTGATGTGGGGTTGTTTTTGTAGAATAATTCAGACCTGAAAAGGCTTCTCTTGTACAAGAAAAAAAAGAGCTGATTTGAGTGAGTTGTGCGTGCATATTGGGTGCAAAGCAGATAAGATCTGAGATGTTGTTCCGGGGCTGAAAAATAGTTAAAAACAAAAGAAATACAACAAACGAAAGGCTAGTCAGATTCGTCCAAAGAGGGAGATGGCATAATTTTTTTAGGCCGATCCTGGTGCCTAAGCCGCTTCCGCTATGCGAAGAAATTGGTTCCTACAGTTCCAAGCTTTAACTAGTTTAAAATTCCATTCTTTATCAACCTATCTATCTGGTCAAGGTTAATATGACTAAGTCTAATATTGAGGCTACTTCACTCATGGGTGGACCTTGCTGAAGGTGACTATACCATGAGGGTCGGGACTGGCGATGCCGTTTCAACAAGAACAGTGGAAGTTTCGAGTTTAAGTTTTTCAAATATTATTTATTTATAATTGAACAATGTGTTATTTATTCCTGATTTTCACGGGAATTTGATTTCAGCTTATAAACTTTTGGATGACGGTTTTTCTATTTCTTGCAATAATAATTTAGTTTATATTAGTATAAATGGATTAACTGTATACACAGGAAACTCAGAAAATAATTTATATGTGTTAAGGCCGTTAACACATAATTCACTGCTCAACACTAAAACATAATATGCATGAATTAAAGACACATGTCAAAATCGAAGTGCAAACTAAAAGTTCAATTGATGGCCTGAAAACTTGAAATCTTAAACATAAATCGTAGGTAAGTCATATGTAATACTTGTAACTTAAGGTGCATAATTTACCTATAAACATGAAACATATGCTTGAATCCCCAAGCGCTGAACGTATACACACATCGTAAGCATAAAACATGTTACTAAATTGTAATTGTAATACTTGCAGGTAAAACTTATACTTAAATCACATGTTTAAGCTTAAAAAATATTTAAAACATAACATGAACCTTTTCCCAGCAATCGATTTGAAAATTGAAACTTAATTGATAGGTTTAATCTCATGATATGGTAACACAACACATAACACAACTTTATCCACACAAAAAAAAAATATGTAACACAATTCAACCATAAATTTAATCGTCCACCATGAATGATCTAATTAGCCTTTCATTGTTTATCAATTAATAACATTATCCATAACATAACACTCAATTTCATCCTCATCATTAACAACATTATTCTCTCAAAATAAAAAGTCAAGTCATCATTTCATTTGTACTATCCGGCCATATGCCCATTCATAACCGCAAAAAATCTTAAAACCAAGTCATATATAGCTAATATCAATCATCAACATGAACATACACCACACTGAAATTAATTCAAAATTGAAGAAAACTTCATTATTCCTAATTCAAGAATTCGACCAATCTTCAAAATTTCTCAACTTCGCAAAATAAAACTAACTAATAAATAACCCATATGTTGCCATTGAATTTTTACAACCCAATGATGAGTTTCTTATGATGACATATCTAAAGAGTTTAATATAAGGTATAATGTTTGTAGACACTGTATTTTTACATAAGCTCGATGATGAGCCTCGTATGGAGACACTACTTGAAAAGTTGCGGAAGTTGAGAAAAACGAATGCCGGAAGGAAGGAAAACCTCCAAAATTAGCACCTCATCGAATTCGAACTCATTAACCAGCCTCAGATTCGCTCAGTTAGTTTCTGTTTCAAACCTTAGCCTCGGCCCAAATCCATCCACACGCCCAAAGCCCATGCAGCCCACGCCAAACACCACACAATCGGCCCATGAACCCATGCAATCCATCCAAAACCGCATGCAATCCATATTTCCAAATCCTCTTATCAACACTTTCCAATTTAACAAGATTTGGAACCCATCCTTGCCAAATTAACAAGATTTGAAATCACCTCACCAACAAATTTATAAGATTCTTTCCCAAAATAAATTTCCCAAAATAAATATGATTTGTTTCCTTGTTTATAGAACCATCCAAATGTTTATAAAAGAGAGACCAAATCATCAAATGAGGCACTTTTTTTCTGACCTTGGATGTGAAACACACAAAGAAAAACCCTAGGATTAGAAATGAAACACACAAAGAAAAACCATAGGCCTGGAAGTGAAACACAAACAAAAAAAAAAGTAGGATCTCTTCTTCATCAACCACTGAAAATACAACCAAAACAATAGGAAAACCAGAAGCCTGAACCATCAAAAATATAACCAAAATAGCAAACTGAACCACCGAAAATACACCCAAAACAACAGTCCAAAATCACCAAAAATAGCAGCCAAAATAATAGCCAAAACAACCAAAATAGCAGCCAAAACACCAAAAACAGCAGAAAAAAGCAACCAGAAAACAGCAAAATAGCACCCAGAAATAGCAAAACAGCAACCAGTAGACCCGCCCGGCGGTTCGGTTCGATTCCGAATCAGAGCCGAACCGTCCGGTTCCGGTTCCACTTTGTGTGAAACCAGAACCGGAACCGAATCGTTCGGTTCCGGTTCCGGTTCCAACCGTTTTTTTTTGCTTTATTGAAAATAAAAAATTGAGATTGATAAATCAATATAATTTAAAATTATGAATTTGAATTTATTACATTACATAATTACATTAAATTACAAATAAAATTCTTATCTAAAAAAAATAAAAAATTTATATAAATTAAACCGGTTCCAATCGGAACCTTACGGTTTTGGTTGGAACTGCTGGAACCGTTCGGTTCCAGCGGTTCCAACCGATTCGGCTAGGGTAGGAACCCTAACCGAATCGGTTAGGTTCCGGTTCGGTTCCAGAACCGGACCCGGTTGGAACCGTAACCGTCTGATTCCAACCGGTTCGGTTCCGGTTCCCAAGTCCATCCCCGCCACAACCGTGATTACCAAGGGCCCAATTCATCATTTCTAGACAATGACACGATCCCAATAATAGGCTTAGTCAATCTTGTAAATAAGCGGTCTTTGTCTGTTAGTGACGAAGAGGGAATGGGGTAGCCAAGGTTCACCCTTGTAATGTAAGAGAGAACGGTTTTGTGTACCCCACATTGGTGCATAAAATGAGCCATACCTAGGGCAGAAATGGACTTACCACAAGTGTGGGAGGAATAAGGTCGGAAGGGTTTATGTTGTTTTGATAACCACATGCATCTCATGTATCTCATGCATCTCATGCATACATGCATCATGCTAACCCCTTGTCTTTACAACCATCATAGATATTCGTTGGGTTAGAGAATAAGGAAGACTTGTCAAGAAAAGGTTAGCAAGCATGGATGCGTCAGACATTGAATATTCCCGCATGGATCAATTGGAGACCAACATCACCAAAATTACCGAGCAACAACAAAGCTTTGACCAATGCTATGGCCAATCTGACAGTATCTCGCACAGTGGGGACAGAAAGCAATTAGAATGGAAGGTGTGGGGAGCCCCCCGAATAGGGTGAGAGAAGAAATCCATGTTTTTTATGATGACATGGCTGAGTATGCCACGGGAAGGATAGCCGGGCCTCAGGTAGAGTTACACAAACTCATAGAACAAGTAGAGTCAATTACCCGCATGATGAAGGGAAAACATGAAGATCTATTAGACTATGATGCGATGACTTTCGAAGAGCAGCTGCCTCCCCAGTTTAAGATGTCTGACTTGGCCAAGATTAACAAAACCGAAGATCCTATGGTCCATCTCCGACAATATGTTTCAGTGATGAGTTCAGTGGGTTTATAGAAGCGCCAGGTGTAGAAGATGTTTGGGATGTCACTGGAAGGGGCACCCGTAGTATGGTATCATGGCCTGGAGAAAAAGGTCAGGGATGACTGACCGGCGTAAACACACACGTATAACACAAGCGCACGTATCGTTCAAGTAGTATAAAAATATCGATCCCACGAGGACTTAATTCCTACTGTTGTTATTAATTATTGATACTATTTATTTACAAGTATCTAATTATAGGGAGAAGGGAATTGATTGCTTTTGGTTGGTTGAATGTGGATTGCTAATTAAAATAAAAAAAAACAGACTCAAAGAAAATCCTAAGGAAAATAAAAGAAAAGACTCAAAGATCTAGGGTCGTGACTCCACACAATATTATTCTAAAGATGAATTGATTCTCTTACATAGTGTAATAAATCAGTTTGCTAACCTGGAACACGGAAATATGCAAAAGCCTCAATCGATGGTCAGACGCAAATACCCAGTATAACCCAATTGAACCATATGTCTATGTCAACCAAATTACCTGGATTCATTAAGATCAAGTTCCAATTGTGGCTACCCCCGCCCGACATGTATATGTCTATCCTGTAAGGAGATCTATTAAAATGTTATCTATCCTCAAGGAAGATCGTGGGCTATTGCATATAAGACTGAAACCTGAAATCCCTATGTCTAGTTCATTTTAAGTTTACCACATCAATCTTATTGGTGATGAGACAACAAGAAGCATTAAGCTTAAGACTCAATAAACAAACTAAAGAATTACCCAATAAATAATTAAATCAATTATTAAGCCTAGTAATATTGTGTTTCATCACTTCCCTGGAATAAAAATAAAATGATGGGGGTTAAAGGATCCACATTTAATATTTCTTATCTAGGAATCTCACTTATTATAATATATAAATTATTTTATCTTCTGCTTTCTCAGGAATTAATAATGTTAAACATTTAAAACCAGCCATATAGGCGGTAATCCATTTAGTCCAATTACACCAGCCATATAGGCGGTAATTATCTGTCACATAAAGACGGTAAGTATTTATATTAGACCGACCATATAGGCGGTAATAAAGTCTGACATTAATTAATCCGGTTAAATTATATTTATTAAATTATAATTAAGTGAGATTTACCTAGATAATTATATTAAAGGTTTCACCTTTTACCCCAGCGGAAATTTAAGTACAAAACATAAAGTAAATAAATAAAATACTGTAGTAAAAACTAAAAATAAAAATACATAATTTTAATATTACAATAATTTACAAAATTAGATGCTTCCTATGAAATCAGGGGAAAAATCCCAAGGAAAACACACCAAATGATGTGCAAATGAGCTCAATTTATAGGCAATTTCTGGATCTGGCGTCGCGACGCTACAAGCCTTGGCGTCACAACGCCGAGACGCGGTTTCTGTCTACGCGCTTTGACCACGCAGATTTCACTAGCTCAATCAAATGATGACACGTGGCACACGGTGAGAGTGGTACAAAAGGAGGCTGACACATAGCACGCGGTGATTGGTGGATATTTCGTTCCAATGAGAAGCTAACACGAGGCACGCGGTAAGGATCGGTCCAATGAGAGCTTGACACTTGGCAGAATGTGATTTGCCAAATATTCGGTCCAATGAGAAGGCGACACATGGCACGTGCTAAGTTTGGTCCAATAGGATTGTGAAACGTGGCATCCGGCGGATTTTAGCTGATCTTCTGTGATAATGACACATGGCACGGTGCACATTTGTATGACCCGGCACACGTTAGCAAGATCCGGTGCACGTTAGCAAGTCTAATTTCTCAGATTCTCACACGTGTTCACGGCGCACGTTAGCAGGCTTGCAGCGCACGTTAGACGTCACGACGCAGGCAGCGCATCGCGAAACACGAAATTACAAAATTGCCATTTTTGTCATTTTTTTCTCTATTTTGGCCCCAAATTGCTTCCAATGTTTCCCAAACTTTATGTATCTGCAAAATAACAATAAAACACATCAAAACGTTCACAAAACCCGAGAAAATATACAAAATATTAGGTTAAATGAGTGGGAAAAGAGATATAATTACCACTCATCACACCCCCAAACCTAACATTTTGCTAGTCCTTCGAGCAACACCATAAAATAAAATAACACAAAATAAAATTAACTAAGCCACTTTCTGTTAGACATTATGACCCATAGCGTCACTGTTTTGTAAATGATATTGTATTATTGTACAAATTAACTATGTGATAATGAAATTGCCCTTTTGCCGTTTTTTGTAAAATTATTTACTCTAATATATTAATGGCAAAATCCATATGATTAGTTCCGTATTGAGATGATATGAGACAGTATCAATATAAAAGGTTTAATCATTAATATCCCTAGTCGTCGAGTATTATCGAGATCAGACATCGATAATGCGGAATAGACTAGTATTGCACTTGTGCGAGTTGTGATGGCACAACAGCATAGTTCTCATATATTTAAGTATTGGATATTATGCAAGTGCGATAGGAGGTTGGTTTTTCCGATGGTACGGAAAACAGCTTCGCTCTGGACAGACCCCGCGGAATCCCATTGGTAGTATGTCTGCGTGTCTATGGGAGCCGCATCAGGGTAGGTGTATATGGTCTTAACCTGAGACTTGCATCGCTAGTACTTGCGACAATCGGTAAACTTTGGTTGTGGTGGTTCGGGGCTTTAACCGGTTCTGTGTACGCCTCTTCTGGGTTTATCGGGAATCGTAGTGTACTGGATGTGATATCAAGATGGAAGTATCACTTCAGACATATGGAGATGATGATCACGCTGGATACAGAACTAGTACTCTATAAAAGGTTGCAACCGTCGGGACAATATGACCAGGTCAGGATTGTCCGATTTAAAGAGACTAGTTGTTTGATATCCGATATATGTTTCGTACGGGGCAAACACATTTCCAGCCCTAGGCCTAACATGTGATTGTCCGATACTGGATCGATGTACGCGATACTACGGTATACTACGCTTGATAAAGATCTAATATTCCAGTAAGAATATTTCTGGAGAATTGGGTAGGCATGGCGCTTTGCTAGAAGCCAACCTTGTCTTGTAAATCGGTAAAAACGTAGTACCAGGTACGTACGTGTTTGGATTATCCAACGACCGTATTACTTAGCCAACATATCCGGAGATCTCTCTTGGGTCGCTTCCTGAAGATTCACCTATGATGTTTGATTCGAACTTTATTAATCTTGGATTAATTGCGGAGAAACTTTATCTTGGATAAAATGCCTTATTAGGAGAGAGAGAGAGATCGATTAATTTGGAATTAATCGATAAAATAATATATTCGATATATTATTAAACGAAATTAGATTTCGACGCGGAATTAAAATCGGATTTTAATTCGGGCAAACGAATTAATTTAGAATTAATTCATTAGCGAACTGAATAGTAATTCTGCAAGGCGTAATTATTTAATTCACGTCGCGACGGAAATTCGTTTAATTCGGAATTAGCGAACCAGCCTGAAAGTGTTTGCGGACACATTCGTATTTTGAAACGAGTGGTATCCGCAAATCACATCGCGATATCTCATCAGTTGACACGAATAGATGATGGATGTATCTAGTCACTTTTAAGGATGATACATTGTCTCTATTCTCAATGTGAGGTAATGATGGCAAATCATGAATTTTCCTTTGGAGGGAAAACCTTTCACGGTTTTTGAAGGGTTTTAATTAAAAATTCATTTTTGTATTTGATACATTATTGCTTTTCATTTTACACTCTCACGTTTTTGAAACAAATAGAGAAACAAAAATAAAAGACATAACACTCTCTCCTCTCCTTCTTCTTCACGCAAGCCGTGAGCTTCATCCATGGCAGAAAATTGTTTTCTCCATTTTTGCTAGCACAACAGGGATCAAAAGAGGTGATAGGGAAACACACTTGGAGCTTGGAGTACTAGAAGATTTGAGGCTTCTCACACTGTTTTTCTTGGCCGAAAACAGCCCCAAGATTTGCAGCTTCTATCATTCTGTTCTTGGCCGCATATCACCCACCTTGGAGGCTCAAGGATCCTCTTCACCATTTTCGTCACAAAGCTTTGTAAGTATTTTCCGCCATGCTTCAAGCTTTGCATGTATGTTATTGTGTATTTCTATGGCTTAATCTTTCTTTGGACTAATTATAGAAACCAACAATGGTATCATTGAGCCATGTTTAAGCATGAAATACATTAGGGTTAATTTGGGGAAAATTGATTGAAGCATGTTCTTGTTAAATTGGATGCTAAAGTATGCTTATATGTATGTTATATGATATATTACATGATCAATTTTAAGAAAAATGCATTGGATGATTTTTCCCCAAAGTGGTTGTCTTGGCCGAATGTGGAGGTGCTTCCATTGGTTTGAAATTTTCATGCACAAGTTTATTTGATGACTTAAGCATGATTACATGTATGATATATGATATAATACATATCAATTTTGAGAAAAATGCATTGGATGATTTTTCCCCAAAATGTTGCTTTGGCCGAATGTAAGGTACTTCCACTAAGTTGAATTATTTTGCATGCACAATTCATTAGATGATTTGAGTATGCTTATATGTATGATATTTGATGTAATACATGATCAATTTTGAGAAAAATGCATTGATGATTTTTCCCCAAAATTATTGCTTTGACCGAAAATGGAGGTCCTTTCACTTAATTGGATTTTTGCTTTCTAGTTCATTCGATGACTTAAAAATGAACGAGTAATAAATTAGTGATTCAATTGGATTGAAAAACAAATCGAATCGCAAAAATCCCTCTTGGCCGAATACAACATGACATGTTAAAGGACTTGATTTTTTGTTCAAATAAATGTTAGACAAGTGTTTTGAACAATTGATGATTAATGAATTAAATTGGTGTTTTTGAAATATTTGGTTTAATGAATTAATCATGCAATTACACTTTAATTAATTGAATTTTAAAATTTGGAATATTAAAATTTAATTAATGGGCTTTTATGTTTAATTGGGCCTTATGGGCTTGAAATTGATTTTATGGCATTTAAGGGTGATTCCTTATTTGGGCTTGGTAATTGGGTTTGACCCACATTGACCAAAGCCCAAGCCTTGATAAATCAATTGAAAGCCCATCGGACTTTAATTAAACACACATTGGATGTTAGTTGGGCTTGGAGACCCAATTTGATAAGATTTAGAATCTAATCTTTAAAAGCACATTAAAAGTGTAAACATTTAATTTGGAATTAAATAAATTGAATTAATATTGAATGCGACTTAAATTGGATTTAACGGGTAGTTCGATATAATTCGTGAATTCGTACCTTATGTACTTATTCTCAACGAGTTGGACTCGCGCAAAATCAAACCGTTGATTGAACATTGGATGATCACTTAAACAAAGACTAATTAATTGGATTAGATTGGTTGTATAGCATGTCTTGAATGAATATACATGTATGTGATGAATGAATAGTGTATAGCGGATGGATATTAGAAGGGAAAGGGTAATTTTAGAAATTATTGTAAATTTAGAATTTATAAATTGGACCTGCGTGTCCAGCCTTATCTCTTTTATCTCTTTATATTCTCTTCTCACCTAATTCCCCTCAATGTAAATGAGGTTTCTCTTATTGTATTATGTAATTGGGTAGAAGTAGAATATTGCTAGCGGGGTGGAAAGGGAGTGATTTGTTTTAGGTGACAATGTTTTTATATATCCATCCGTATATCACTATTAATTTACTTTATGCACTTTATGATGTTTTAGAAGCATGCTTAAGGGTGTATGTTGATGAGACCTAACAAAGATAATAAATTTGGTTTGCCAATTACGCAAAATCCCTCAATTTATATTAAGCAAATATCCTTCCATTGAATGATTCTTGTTCAAGATCCAAAATTGGCATTGGTTTGTTGGCCAAAGTCAAGACCTTTGTCAATTGAGGATGTACTTGAATCATGAGAGTTTTGTTCTACATCGGTGTCTTGTCCAAGTTGTGATTTGTTGGCCAAAGTCAAGATCACTTCTTGTCCAACGACATTGATTACGAAACTTTCCTTGTCAATGGGTCTCGCTTAACCGGAATCATTAGGTTTGTTGTGCGCCAAAGCCAAGGCCTAGATGGTTCGGAGGATATGGTTAGGAAAATGTATTAGATACATTGGCATAGTAATATATACTATGTTTTGGACTTGGATGTCCACCTAACCGGATCTAGGAATTGGATGGGATCCAATTGATCTTTGAGATCTACCTAGTTAAATAGCATACAGCTTGTTGGCCAAAGTCAAGATTGTGTGTTATTTAACGGGATCCTAGCCCACTAGGAAATAGGATTTCCCTTTCTCAACAGAGGGTTAGAGACTTGATAAAAATAGTGGGAGGCTAGTATTGAATTTGCAATTTCATTCAGATACTTAGCCTTACGCGTCTTTCAAAATTATTTCGTTTAATTAATTAAAATTAGTTGGACTAATTCATTATTATTTTTTTGTAACAGTTTGACTGTACCCATTTTATCGTTAACTAGATAGTTGGACTATCGTAGTTGAGATGGCAAGCAAGGTAAATGTCCGAGACATCATCATGTGTGACAATGTCTTTAAGGGCACAAACTTCGCTGATTGGGAAATGAACCTGAGGATAGTCCTTGGGGCTGAGAGGATGATGTACCCTATACAAACACCTCTCCCGCCTAAGCCCACTGACCCACTTGAGCTGGAGTTATGGAAAACTCACAGCAATGATTGTGACACAGCTCAGGCTATTATGTTAGCTAGCTTCGATGACTCAACACTTTCGTCGCCAGAATAGGGACTTGGATCCTTATAGTATGATGGCTAGACTTCGAGATCTCCACCGCTCCAACAAGCGGATGGAAAGGTACGAGTTAGTGAAGAAACTCTTCCGCCCGAATGACTGAAGGCGCATCAGTTGAGGCCCACGGGGCTCAAATGATCGCCGATATTGATGAGTTGGCCAATATGGGAATAGTCTTGGAGGCTGAGCTGACCATAGATTTGATCATACAGTCACTTCCTGATTATACTTGGAGACAAATCATAATCAACTATAAGTTGATGGATATGGATGACACTCTTGGAGAGCTGTTATCCATCTTGAAGGAGTCTGAAAAGGAACTCCAAAAGGGGGCAAGCACGAGGCGCACTTTACATCGACCTCTCAGAGGCCAAAGGCTGGGCCCAAAGCTACTAGAGGGGTGAGGAAGAAGAAATATAAGAAAAATGGTAAATGCAAGTTGACTAAAGCTTCTGGGAAGCCAAGGGACAAGTCTCAAGATGTCTGCCTTAACTGCGGCAAGAAGGTCACTGGAAACGTGACTGCCGAATGGGCAAGGGACACAAGGAGGATATCAAGGCAGGCAAGGCACTAGCCTCTGGTATGTTTGTTATTGAGATAAATATGACTACTTCTAGTTTTAAAAATGGATTTTTGATTCTGGTTGTGCTGCTCATATTGTACTGATTTGCAGGATCTGCAGGATAGCAGGATGCTGGCTTCAGGGGAGATTGATCTACGAGTCGGAAACGGAACTCCAGTTGCTGTTTTGGCTGTAGGGACTTTTGTTTGGAATTGCCCTCGGGGCATATGCTTAAATTTTGAACTGTTATTATATACCTAGTTTGACTAGGAATATCATATCTGTATCTTTGTTAACCCAGCATGGGTACACTTTTGTATTTAGAAACACTGGGTGTTATTATATAAAAATGATGCAGAAATTTGCACTGCTGTAGCAAATAATGGCCTTTATATTTTGAATATAAATGAATCTCGTAAACATAAAATAACAAACAAAAGGCTCAAAAAGAGTAATCTAAAAGATGAAGCTTACATGTGGCATTGTCGTCTAGGACACATAAACAAAACTCGCATATCCACACTTTCGAAGAGGGTGACTTGGACGGATTTGATCTTAATTCATATGATGTCTGAATCTTGTCTTTTAGGCAAAATGCCTAAATCACCTTTTAGTGGTAAAGGTGAACGTGCCACAGAACTGTTAGCCCTCGTTCATAGTGACGTATGTGGGCCCATGTCTAGCCAGGCTAGAGGTGGATATCATTACTTCGTAACCTTTACGGATGATGCATCTAGTTATGGTTATGTGTATCTAATGAGACACAAGTCGGAAACTTTTGAGAAATTCAAAGAGTTTCGACACGAAGTAGAAAAACAAACAGGCAAGAGTATTAAGACATTGCGGTCGGACCGTGGTGGCGAATACTTGAGTTATGAGTTTCAAGATTACTTGAAGAAAATGGTATTCTTTCACAGTGGACTCCTCCTGGAACACCGCAATTAAACGGTGTGTCTGAACGGAGAAACCGTACCTTGTTAGACATGGTAAGGTCGATGATGAGTCGGACTGAGCTACCAATATCCTTCTGGGGATACGCATTAACCAGTGCGGTACTTATTTTGAATAAGGTTCCGTCAACGTCTGTTCTACAGACTCCATATAAGATATGGACAGGGAGGAAACCAGGTTTCTCTTTCCTGAAGATTTGGGGATGCTAGGCATATGTTAAACGTTTGGAAGGTACCAAACTAGAACCCAAATCAGATAAATGCCTTTTCGTGGGATATCCTAAGGAAACCAAAGGATATTACTTCTATCACCCACAAGAGAACAAAGTGTTTGTTGCTCTACATGCATTTTTCCTTGAGAAGGAATTCCTAGATGCAGTGGTAAGTGGGAGGAAAGTGGAGCTCGATGAAAATCGTAGTGATACTGTTCCTGGCAATGAATCAACGACGGAATATAAACAGACCATCTAGGATGAGTCTGTACCACAATCTTCAGATACACAAGGACCGCGTAGGTCGGAGAGAGTCAGGAAGGTACCTGAGAGGTATGGGTTCCTGATCTCGCCTCATGTAGATATTAATCTTATTGAGGATAATGAACCGACTACGTATGAGGAAGCAATACAAAATATTGATTCCGCTTTATGGCAAGATGCCATGAAGTCCGAGATGGATTCCATGTATGCCAACCAAGTTTGGACACTGGTTGATGCACCAGCAAGAGGCGTAAAGCCTATTGGATGCAGATGGATCTTCAAGAAGAAGACCGACATGGATGGCAACGTGCAAACGTACAAAGCTAGGCTTGTAGCAAAGGGGTATCGTCAACAATATGGTATTGATTATGACGAAACTTTCTCACCCGTTGCCATGATTAAATCCATTCGAATAATGCTTGCAATAGCTGCATATTTCGATTACGAGATATGGCAGATGGATGTTAAAACCGCTTTCCTTAACGGAAACCTTTTGGAGGATGTTTATATGCAACAACCTGACGGTTTTATCGTACCTAGACTTGCAAACAAGGTTTGTAAGTTAAATCGATCCATTTATGGATTGAAGCAAGCATCACGGTCATGGAATCAGCGTTTTGATGAGATCATAAAAGAATATGATTTCGTACAAAACGATGATGACCCTGGTGTATACAAGAGGATAGTGGGAGAGCACTGACTTTTATTGTCCTTTATGTCGACGACGTATTGCTTATAGGCAATGACATTCCCATGCTAACGTCGGTGAAGCTTGGCTTTCATTAAAATTCTCCATGAAAGATCTGGGAGAAGCAGCCTTTATTCTGGGAATAAAGATCTACCGAGATAGATCTAGAAAGCTGCTTGGACTCTCCCAGAGTACATATATTGACAAAGTGCTGAAGCGATTCAACATGGATCAATCCAAGAAGGGATTGATGCCAATGTCACGTGGTATCCTTCTGTCTAAGGACATGTGTCCTAAAACTAAAGAAGAAAGAGATAACATGAGTCGGATACCATTCGCCTCGGCAGTCGGATCGATCATGTATGCCATGATATGTACGCGACCTGATGTGTCATATGCTTTGAGCATGTGCAGTCGCTATCAGACCGATCCAGGTGAAGGTCACTGGATGGCTGTTAAGAATATCCTTAAGTATCTTAGACGAACTAAGGATGCTTTCTTAATTTATGGAGGTGGAGAACTTGAAGTGTCTGGGTACACCGATGCAAGATTCCAAACCGACAAGGACGACTTCAAGTCGCAATTGGGGTACATTTTTTGTTTGAATAACGGAGCAGTGAGCTGGAAATCTTCCAAGCAAGATACTATTGCCGATTCAACAACTGAAGCGGAGTATATTGCTGCATCGGAAGCAACAAAGGAGGCAGTTTGGATCCGAAAATCCTAATTAGATTAGGAGTAGTTCCGTTAGCTGCTGAGCCCGTGCCATTGTATTGTGACAATAACGGGGCTATAGCACAAGCTAAGGAACCAAGGTCTCATCAAAGATCCAAGCATGTTCTTCGGTGTTACCATCTGATTCGGGAGATTATACATCGTGGCGATGTAAAAGTCGAGAAGGTCGCATCGGATGACAACATTGCAGATCCGTTGACGAAGGCTGTTCTTCAGCAAGTGTTTGAACGACATATACATAGTTCAGGTATTAGATGCTTGAGTGACTGGCTATAGGCCAAGTGGGAGATTTTTAGACATTATAACCCATAGCGTCACTGTTTTGTAAATGATATTGTATTATTGTACAAAATTAACTATGTGATAATGAAATTGCCCTTTTGCCGTTTTGTAAAATTATTTACTCTAATATATTAATGGCAAAAGTCCATATGATTAGTTCCGTATTGAGATGATATGAGACAGTATCAATATAAAAGGTTTAATCATTAAATATCCCTAGTCGGAGTATTATCGAGATCGGACATCGATAATGCGGAATAGACTAGTATTGCACTTGTGCGAGTTGTGATGGCACAACAGCATAGTTCTTATATATTTAAGTATTGGATACTTATCAAGTGCGATAGGAGGTTGTTTTTGCCGATGGTACGGAAAAATAGCTTCGCTCTGGACAGACCCCGCGGAATCCCATTGGTAGTATGTATGCGTGTCTATGGGAAGCCGCATCAGGGTAGGTGTATATGGTCTTAACCTGAGACTTGCATCGCTAGTACTTGCGACAATCGGTAAACTTTGGTTGTGGTGGTTCGGGGCTTTAACCGGTTCTGTGTACGCCTCTTCTGGGTTTATCGGGAATCGTAGTGTACTGGATGTGATGTCAATATGGAAGTATCACTTCAGACATATGGAGATGATGATCACGCTGGATACAGAACTAGTACTCTATAAAAGGTTGCAATCGTCGGGACAATATGACCAGGTCAGGATTGTCCGATTTAAAGAGACTAGTTGTTTGATATCCGATATATGTTTCGTATGGGGCAGACACATTTCCAGCCCCAGGCCTAACATGTGATTGTCCGATACTGGATCGATGTACGCGATACTACGGTATACTACGCTTGATAAAGATCTAATATTCCAGTAAGAATATTTCTGGAGAATTGGGTAGGCATGGCGTTTTGCTAGAAGCCAACCTTGTCTTGTAAATCGGTAAAAACGTAGTACCAGGTACGTACGTGTTTGGATTATCCAACGACCGTATTTACTGCCAACATATCCGGAGATCTCTTGGGTCGCTTCCTGAAGATTCACCTATGATGTTTGATTCGAACTTTATTAATCTTGGATTAATACGGAGAAACTTTATCTTGGATAAAATGCCTTATTAGGAGAGAGAGAGAGAGATCGATTAATCTGGAATTAATCGATAAAATATATATTCGATATATTATTAAACGAAATTAGATTTCGACGCGGAATTAAAATCGGATTTTAATTTGGGCAAACGAATTAATTTAGAATCAATTCATTAGCGAACTGAATAGTAATTCGCAAGGCGTAATTATTTAATTCACGTCGCGACGGAAATTCGTTAATTTGAATTAACGAAACCGAGCCCGAAAGTGCTTGTGCGGACACATTCGTATTTTGAATCGAGTGATATCCGCAAATCACATCGCGATATCTCATTACTTAATATGAATAGATAGTGAATGTATCTAGTCACCTTTGAGGGATGATGCATTGTCTCTAATCTCAAAGTATGGTAATGATAGCAAATGATGGATTCATTTTGGAGGGAAAGCCATGCACGGTTTTGGAAGGATTTTTTGCATTAAAAAATTCTTTTGGTATTAGATATCACTTCACTTTTCATTTTCCTTGGTCATTCACGTTTTTTGGCATGCAAAGGAAAGAAAAATCAAAAAGTGAAACACTCTCCTCTCTTCCTCTCTTGCTCACGCCGTGAGCTGCACCAACAAGGCAGAAAATTGTTTTCTCATTCTCCATTTTTTCTAGCACAAGCAAGGAATCAAAGGAGGTGATAGGGAAACCACCTTGGAGCTTGGAATACACAAAGCTTGGAGCTTTCAACTCTTTTCTCCTCTTGGCCGAAACTTCAAGGATCTTGGAGCTTCAACCTTTGTTCATCTTTTCATCACAAAAGCTTTGTAAGTATGATTCCGCCATGCTTCAAGTTTATTATATATAGTCATTTTGTTGTATTTCATAAGCTTAATCTTTCCTTGGGACTAATTATAGTAACCAACAATTATAATTTATAAATTATAATATAACCGGATTAATTAATGTCAGACTTTATTACCCCATATATGGTCGGTGTAAATATAAATTACTTTACTGTCTTTATGTGACAGATAATTACCGCCTATATGGCGGTGTAATTGGAATAAATGGATTACCACCTATATGGCTGGTTTTAAATGTTTAACATTATTAATTCCTGAGAAAGCAGAACATAAAATAATTTATATATTATAATAAGTGAGATTCCTAGATAAGAAATATTAAATGTGGATCCTCTAACCCCAGCATTTTATTTTTATTTTAGGGATGTGATGAAACATAATATTATTAGGCTTAATAATTGATTTAATTATTTATTGGGTAATTCTTTAGTTTGTTTATTGAGTCTTAAGCTTAATGCTTCTTATTGTATGATCACCAATAAGATTGATGTGGTAAACTTAAAATGAACTAGACATATGGATTTTAGGTTTCAGCCTTAGATTCAATAGCCCACGATCTTCCTTGAGGATATATAACCCTTTTAATAGATCTCCTTACAGGATAGACATATACATGTCAGGCGGGGGTAGCCACTATTGGAACTTGATCTTAATGAATCTAGGTAATTTGGTTGACATAGACATATGGTTCAATTGGGTTATACTGGGTATTTGCGTCTGACCATCGACATAGGCTTTTGCATATTTTCGTGTTCCAGGTTAGCAAGCTGATTTATTACACATATGTAAGAGAATCAATTCATCTTTAGAATAATATTGTGTGGAGTCACGACCCTAGATCTTTGAGTCTTTTCTTTTATTTTCCTTAGTATTTTCTTTTGAGTCTGTTTTTATTTTAATTAGCAAATCCACATTCAACCAACCAAAAGCAATCAATTCCCTTCTCCTTATAATAAGATACTTGTAAATAAATAGTATCAATAATTAATAATAACAGTAGGAATTAAGTCCTCGTGGGATCGATATTTTTATACTACTTGAACGATACGTGTGCTTGCGTTATACGTGTGTGTTTACGCCGGTCAAGTTTTTGGCGCCGTTGTCGGGGACTTATTTTTCTTGAGTTATTAATTTTGAAGCTATCTAATTTACTTGTATCTAATTTTCTTTATTTTTATCTGTAATTTTTATTTATTTATTTTGTTTTTAGGTGGTTGTGTAATGGAACATTATTGGGAGATTTAGAGATCACGAGCTTTACTAGAAGATACACCCCAAATCTGGGAGCAACAGTCAGGTTTTCTGAGGCCTGTTGTTCAGCCCAACAATTATCACTGGATGTCAGAATCAAGCAATAATACATTTGCTCATCAGAACGAAATGGGGAGATGTGTGATATGTGATGGTAACCACCCGAGCAATCAATGTATATACCTTTCAGAGTGGAAGAATTATTGGAATCATTCAAGGTACGAAGAACCATCATACTTTCCATCTTATCCACCATCCATCTACGATTTTCATCAAGAACCAGAACCATCAGAGGAAGATCAGATGGTTGACATGCTCAAAGATTGGTTCAAGAAACAAGACGAAAAGTTGGATACAATGCTTGAATCAGTCCAAAATCAATTCGAAAGTATTCAGAGACAATCAGCATTCATTCAGAGACTGATAAATCAAATGAGACAATTAACAGAAAACCAGAGTTACATACCTCAAGAAGCATTTTTAGATGAAACTGACGGAGCCTTCGAGTACCAAGCATTTCACGATGACACTTTAGCAGAGGAAGAGGCTGAGCAGTATCAGGAATCTGAGGTATCAGTTCCGGAACCCGAACCGGCAAAGTCTCTATTTGACTTTTATTATTCAGATTCTGACTATGACGAAGAAGCTGAGTTGTTTGTACCAACTACACCAATAAAAATTGAGGATGGAACTCTGTATACTCAAAATGAAGATCTTGGAGCGTCCATTGCATTGATGTTTGAAGAAGATGTACATGAACCATTCATTTCAGTCATATCAGAGGATGAAGACCTAAAATCAGACATATCTTTACATCCTCAGGTTGACACTTATGGAGCATGCATTTCACAGATGACAGATGAAGAACTGAACGAGGAAATCCTAAAATACATCTGTGAAGAAAAGGTGGAGCAAGAAGCAGAGAAAATGAAGGAGCAAATGTCTGACCTTATTGAAGATCCATAGCATTCAGGCGAAACATCACTGTTTTGGGGAGTACAATTTAGAGATGTCACCTAGAAGCTTGATAGAATGGAACTTCCATCCAAGGTCAAGCACCATACGAGACCTCATGATTTTCTTTCCCTCTTTTCAAGAGCCACTGGAGCATTAAAGGTTAAAAAAGTGGCACAAGCACTGAATGAGACAAAATTCTTTTTGCTACCTTACCGTTGGAAGAGACCCTTCAAAAGCAACGCTAATGGGATTGTCTTTAATCGGACATCCAAAATGACACTAAAACCACCTTGATAGATAGATTTCAGTCACGTCTGGCCGAAGACGAAAAATTTAGCGCTAGCAGGGAGGCAACCCATGCAATTTGTTTTAATTTCTATTTTCATATTTTTTGTGTATACATATTGTAGAATTATTTTTAATTTTGTGTTTTTTTTACAGGAAAAATAAAGACGGAATATTTTGGGACAAAGCAAGCCAGTGCAAGCGGGATTTTCACAAAATAAATTTGACAAAATCGCGGGGATATAAATTTAATCCAGTAAAGACGGCCGAGCAAGGAGTCAGCTAATGAGACGCATCTCAAAGGATTTATTCGTCGAAAGACTTGATTTTGCCAAAAAAAAATAAAAAAATAAAAATCCTGCGTCACGATGTGAAAACCCTGCGCGTCGCGACACCATAGCCTCAAACACAAAACCCTAACCCTAAAAAATCGAGCGTCGCGACGCAAGACAAAATTTGGCGTCGCGACTCGCGTTCGGTAACAGGTCCAAAACTAGCAGCCACCACGCACAGATCTCACTCTCCTCATTTACCATTTCGCCATTTCCTCTCATTCTTCCACTAAAATCCGACCATCCAATCACCAAATCTCAACCAAAACCGTCTAAACTCATCAAATCTCACAAATAACCCAATCATCCACCCACAGATGAACCATTACCACAACCGAAACCAACCACCGATGAGCTTTCATCGATCCACCCACAGCCGAGACCCACTGATTTCTCCCACCGACGGCCAAGACCTTCACCTAGACCATCTCTCACGGTCCAGACCATCACACACGACCAAGACACCCACCGGCCGAGCTCAACCACCGACGGCCGAGACTTTCATCATTCGGTCCACTGCCAAACACATAAGCCACGACCGAGACCCATCAACGTTAGATCCGATTCTTCCAGCAACAAGATCACCATTTTCGGTCTGGTAAAATCGTTCTTGAACTCTTCATTATCTCTTGAATTTCTGAATTTACAAGGAGGATAACCGAAAATTGTAGGAATTTGTGGATACTTTGTGTGGTTAATCTTGTTAAAAATTGGAAGCTATTGGATTTGAAACCATTGACAGTGAAGGGGAAGACCAAAAATTTGTGAAATTTATTGTTGATTTGTGTGGTAAATTTGGATATTTAGAAGTGTGGAAAAGATAAACAAAAATTGATAGAATTTCGTAGATTTGGGGTGAAAATCGATGTTGTTGTGAATTTGGAAAATGAGTTTTTAGAGGAGATTCTGTCGAAATTTTTACTGAAAAATGGTCAGATAGCGATCGTGGTAAAAAACATAAATTGGACATAGATCTTAATAGGTAATTTTTCCTGTAAAATTTCAGCTTACCAGGTATTATCTTCTTCTTCTACTGTTTAAGACATTGGGGACAATGTCTCATTTAGGTTTGGGGGAGGAAATTAGTTGATCAGTATCTTGTTTTTAGTTGTGTGTTGTTTTTATTCCAAAATATTTCGAAAAATACAAAAAAAAATTGAAATTTTTTCAAAAATTACAAAAATATTTTGTGTTTTTATTTTGACTAAAAATGTGAAATTGGTAAGAGATAGTTGAGTAAGGATTTTCCACTCCTGATACGTATCTCAAACCTAATTCGGAACAATTTAATTTTTGTTTATTTCATTTTAAATTATTTAATTTGTAAATTCTCCATAATACTGACTAAAATGGATCTTCATATGCTCAGTTGACAGGTATTATCAACATGCATAGTAACATACAGACATGAGCTATAATTGAAAAGTTTGTAATATTCAGTGTTATAGTTTAATAGGAGGAAGCATCTCAAAAGGCAATGGAGTAAAAAAAAAATAAACAAACGTCTGAGATCCGAGTTATTAAGTCTGTAAGGGTGTTTTAACACTTAGTGCCCTAAAACCAACTGGTTTGGGAGTCACTGGTCCAAAGCTCGCTACATGGATCAAAGATGCTGCAAAAATATATATCTGAAGTCTGAGTAATTAAGTCTGTAGGGGTGTCTTAACACCTGGTGCCCTAAAGTCAACTGGTTTGGGAGCCACCAACCCAACACTCACTACATAAAAGGAAGATATTATATATAAATAAAAAAAATAAAATAAAAATCAGAAAAATCAGAGAAATTATTCCATTGCTACAAAATGTGTGAATTCTGATAAAACTTTAGGACAAAAATATTACTCTCTTATCAACTGCACTTATGATTGTTGTCGGTAAAAATGAGTTGTTTAATATTCTGTTGGCTGTGTATATGAAGAATGATAAAAATAATCGGAGAGTTTACTTATTCAGTAATTTAGAAAGAAAGAAAACAACTAGTAACTTGGAGTATAAGTTTCAATTGATTAGTCACTAACTTCTTTATTCTTTTTTCTCTTGTCTTTTTGTTTTTGTGTGCATTAGTTTCACTTCCTTTTTACTTTTGTAAAATGTTTGTGGGTATCATTGATGTAAACCCTCACGAGACTACAACTCGTCTACTAAGGACACCTAGGGGTTTAAAGGCTTGTTGCATACGCTAAATGCAAGCGTGATCCCTACGAAAGTGTTGGTTTCTATAATTAGTCCCAAAGAAAGATTAAGCCATAGAAATACAAATAACATACATGCAAAGCTTGAAGCATGGCGGAAACATACTTACAAAGCTTTGTGACGAAAATGGTGAAGAGGATCCTTGAGCCTCCAAGGTGGGTGATATGCGGCCAAGAACAAGAATGATAGAAGCTGCAAATCTTGGGGCTGTTTTCGGCCAAGAACAACAGTGTGAGAAGCCTCAAATCTTCTAGTACTCCAAGCTCCAAGTGTGTTTCCCTATCACCTCTTTTGATCCCTTGTTGTGCTAGCAAAAATGGAGAAAACAATTTTCTGCCAAGGATGAAGCTCACGGCTTGCGTGAAGAAGAAGGAGAGGAGAGAGTGTTATGTCTTTTAATTTTTGTTCTCTCTATTTGTTTCAAAAACGTGAGAGTGTAAAATGAAAAGCAATAATGTATCAAATACAAAAAATGAATTTTTAATTAAAAACCCTTCAAAAACCGTGAAAGGTTTTCCCTCCAAAGGAAAATTCATGATTTGCCATCATTACCTCACATTGAGAATAGAGACAATGTATCATCCCTTAAAGGTGACTAGATACATCCATCATCTATTCGTGTCAACTGATGAGATATCGCGATGTGATTTGCGGATACCACTCGTTTCAAAATACGAATGTGTCCGCAAACACTTTCGGGCTTGGTTTTGCTAATTCCGAATTAACGAATTTCCGTCGCGACGTGAATTAAATAATTACGCCTTGCGGAATTACTATTCCGATTTTAATTCCGCGTCGAAATCTAATTTCGTTTAATAATATATCGAATATATTATTTTATCGATTAATTCCAAATTAATCGATCTCTCTCTCTCTCCTAATAAGGCATTTTATCCAAGATAAAGTTTCTCCGCAATTAATCCAAGATTAATAAAGTTCGAATCAAACATCATAGGTGAATCTTCAGGAAGCGACCCAAGAGATCTCCGGATATGTTGGCAGTAAATACGGTCGTTGGATAATCCAAACACGTACGTACCTGGTACTACGTTTTTACTGATTTACAAGACAAGGTTGGCTTCTAGCAAAGCGCCATGCCTACCCAATTCTCCAGAAATATTCTTACTGGAATATTAGATCTTTATCAAGCGTAGTATACCGTAGTATCGCGTACATCGATCCAGTATCGGACAATCACATGTTAGGCCTGGGGCTGGAAATGTGTCTGCCCCATACGAAACATATATCGGACATCAAGCAACTAGTCTCTTTAAATCGGGCAATCCTGACCTGGTCATATTGTCCCGACGGTTGCAACCTTTTATAGAGCACTAGTTCTGTATCCTGCGTGATCATCAACTCCATATGTCTGAAGTGACACTTCCATCTTGACATCACACCCAGTGCACTACGATTCCTGATAAACCCAGAAGCGGTGAACACAGAACCGGTTAAGGTCCCCCAACCACCAAAACCAAAGTTTACCTATTGTCGCAAGTACTAGCGATGCAAGTCTCAGGTTAAGACCATATACACCTACCCTGATGCGGCCTCCCATAGACACGCAGACATACTACCAATGGGATTCCGCGGGGTCTATCCAGAGCGAAGCTGTTTTCCGTACCATCGGTAAAACACAACCTCCTATCGCACTTGCATAAGTATCCTATACTTAAATATATGAGAATTATGCCGTTGTGCCCTCACAACATGCACAAGTGCAATACTAGTCTATTCCGCATTATCGATGTCCGATCTCGATAATACTCCGACTAGGGATATTTAATGATTTAAACCTTTATGTATTGATAATGTCTCATATCATCTCAATACGTAATTAATCATATGGACTTTCGCCATTTATATATCAAAGTAATAAATTACAAAACGGCAAAATGCAATTTCATTATCACATAGTTAATTTTGTACAATAATACAATATCATTTACAAAACAGTGACGCTATGGGTCATAATGTCTAACAATCTCCCACTTGGCCTATAGCCAGTCACTCAAGCATCTAATACCTGAACTATGTAATGTCGTTCAAACACTTGCGGATAAACAGCTTTCGTCAGCGGATCTGCAATGTTGTTATCTGATGCGACCTTCTCGACTTTTACATCGCCACGATGTATAATCTTCCGAATCAGATGGTAACGCCGAAGAACATGCTTGGATTGTTGATGAGACCTTGGTTCCTTAGCTTGTGCTATAGCCCCTTATTGTCACAATACAATGGAACGGGCTCAGCTGCTAACGGAACTACTCCTAATCCAATTAGGAACTTTCGGATCCAAACTGCCTCCTTTGCTGCTTCCGATGCAGCAATATACTCCGCTTCTGTCGTTGAATCGGCAACAGTATCTTGCTTGGAAGATTTCCATCTCACTGCTCTCCTTATTCAAACAAAAATGTACCCCGATTGCGACTTGAAGTCGTCCTTGTCGGTTTGGAAACTTGCATCGGCATACCCAGATACCACAAGTTCTCCTTCTCCGTAAATTAAGAAAGCATCCTTAGTTCGTCTAAGATACTTAAGGATATTCTTAACTGCCATCCAGTGACCTTCACCTGGATCGGCCTGATAGCGACTGCACATGCTCAAAGCATATGACACATCAGGTCGTGTACATATCATGACATACATGATCGATCCGACTGCCGAGGTGAACGGTATCAGACTCATGTTATCTCTCTCTTCTTGAGTCTTAGGACACATGTCCTTAGACAGAGAGGTACCACGCGCGTAATATTGGCATCAATCCCTTCTTGGATTGATCCATGCTGAATCGCTTCAACACTTTGTCATATATGTACTCTGGGAGAGTCCAAGCAGCTTTCTAGATCTATCCCGGTAGATCTTTATTCCCAGAATAAAGGCTGCTTCTCCCAGATCTTTCATGGAGAATTTTAATGAAAGCCAAGCTTTCACCGACGTTAGCATGGGAATGTCATTGCCTATAAGCAATACGTCGTCGACATAAAGGACAATAAAAGTCAGTGCTCTCCCACTATCCTTCTTGTATACACCAGGGTCATCATCATTTTGTACGAAATCATATTCTTTTATGATCTCATCAAAACGCTGATTCCATGACCGTGATGCTTGCTTCAATCCATAAATGGATCGATTTAACTTACAAACCTTGTTTGCAAGTCTAGGTACGATAAAACCGTCAGGTTGTTGCATATAAACATCCTCCAAAAGGTTTCCGTTAAGGAAAGCGGTTTTAACATCCATCTGCCATATCTCGTAATCGAAATATGCAGCTATTGCAAGCATTATTCGAATGGATTTAATCATGGCAACGGGTGAGAAAGTTTCGTCATAATCAATACCATATTGTTGACGATACCCCTTTGCTACAAGCCTAGCTTTGTACGTTTGCACGTTGCCATCCATGTCGGTCTTCTTCTTGAAGATCCATCTGCATCCAATAGGCTTTACGCCTTCTGGTGCATCAACCAGTGTCCAAACTTGGTTGGCATACATGGAATCCATCTCGGACTTCATGGCATCTTGCCATAAAGCGGAATGAATATTTTGTATTGCTTCCTCATACGTAGTCGGTTCATTATCCTCAATAAGATTAATATCTACATGAGGCGAGATCAGAAACCCATACCTCTCAGGTACCTTCCTGACTCTCTCCGACCTACGCGGTCATTGTGTATCTGAAGATTGTGGTACAGACTCATCCTAGATGGTCTGTTTATATTCCGTCGTTGATTCATTGCCAGGAACAGTATCACCACGATTTTCATCAAGCTCCACTTTCCTCCCACTTACCACTGCATCTAAGAATTCCTTTTCAAGGAAAAATGCATGTAGAGCAACAAATACTTTGTTCTCTTGCGAGTGATAGAAGTAATATCCTTTGGTTTCCTTAGGATATCCTACGAAAAGGCATTTATCTGATTTGGGTTCTAATTTGGTACCTTCCAAACGTTTAACATATGCCCAGCAACCCCAAATCTTCAGGAAAGAGAAACC
Organism: Zanthoxylum bungeanum; assembly: GCA_019454045.1. NCBI lineage: Eukaryota > Viridiplantae > Streptophyta > Magnoliopsida > Sapindales > Rutaceae > Zanthoxylum > Zanthoxylum bungeanum. The sequence continues at coordinate 24,938 of SKCR01048361.1, read as the reverse complement.
CGGTTTCCTTCCTGTCCATATCTCGTATGGAGTCTGTTCAACAGACTTTGACGGAACCTTATTCAAAATAAGTATTGCACTGCTTAATGCGTATCCCCAGAAGGATATTGGTAGCTCAGTGTGACTCATCATTGACCTTACCATGTCTAACAAGGTACGGTTTCTCCGTTCAGACACACCCCGTTTAATTGCGGTGTTCCAGGAGGAGTCCACTGTGAAAGAATACCATGTTCTTTCAAGTAATCTTGAAACTCATAACTTAAGTATTCGCCACCACGGTCCGACCGTAATGTCTTAATACTCTTGCCTGTTTGTTTTTCAACTTCGTGTCGAAACTCTTTGAATTTCTCAAAGGTTTCCGACTTGTGCATCATTAGATACACATAATCGTAACGTGATGCATCATCCGTAAAGGTTACGAAGTATCGATATCCACCTCTAGCCTGGCTAGACATGGGCCCACATACGTCACTATGAACGAGGGCTAACAGTTCTGTGTCACGTTCACCTTTACCGCTAAAAGGTGATTTAGGCATTTTGCCTAAAAGACAAGATTCGCAGACATCATATGAATTAGGATCAAATCCGTCCAAGTACCCACTCTTCGAAAGTGTGGATATGCGAGTCTTGTTAATGTGTCCTAGACGACAATGCCACATGTAAGCTTCATCTTTTAGATTACTCCTTTTGAGCCTTTTGTTTGTCATTTTGTGTTTAGGAGATTCATTTACATTCAAAATATAAAGACCATTATTTGCAACAACAGTGCAAATTTCTGCATCATTTTTATATAAATAACACCCAGTGTTTCTAAATACAAAAGTGTACCCATGCTGGGTTAACAAAGATACATATATAATATTCCTAGTTAAACTAGGTATATATAACAGTTCAAAAGTTTAAGTACATGCCCTGAGGGCAGTTCCAAAACAAAGTCCCTACAAGCCAAAACAGCAACTGGTGTTCCGTTTCCGACTCGTAGGTCAACCTCCCCTGAAGCCAGCATCCTGCTATTCTGCAGATCCTGCAAATTAGTACAAATATGAGCAGCACAACCAGAATCAAAAATCCAATTTTTAAGACTAGAAGTAGTCATATTTATTTCAATAACAAACATACCAGAGGCTGGTGCCTTGCCTGCCTTGATATCCTCCTCCTTGTGTCCCTTGCCCATTCGGCAGTCACGTTTCCAGTGACCCTTCTTGCCACAGTTGAGGCAGACATCTTGAGATTTGTTCCTTGGCTTCCCAGAAGCTTTTGTCGACTTGCCTTTACCCTTGTTCTTATGTTTCCTCTCTTCCTCACCCCTCCAGTTGCCTTAAGCCCAGCCTTTGGCCCCTGAGAGGTCGATGCATAGTGCGTCTCGCGCTTGCCCCCTTTTAGGAGTTCTTTTTCAGACTCCTTCAAGACGGATAACAGCTCTCCAAGAGAGTCATCCGTGTCCATCAACTTATAGTTGATTATAATTTGTTTCCAAGTATCGGGAAGCGATTGTAAGATCAAATCCACAGTCAGCTCAGCCTCCAAGACTATTCCCATATTGGCCAACTCATCAATATCGGCGATCATTTGAGCCCCGTGGGCCTCAACTGATGCGCCTTCAGTCATTCGGGCGCGGAAGAGTTTCTTCACCAACTCACCTCATACCTTTCCATCCGCTTGTTGGAGCGGTGGAGATCTCGAAGTCTAGCCATCATATTATAAGGATCCAAGTCCCTATTCTGGCGACGAAAGTGTTGAGTCATAGAAGCTAACATAATAGCCTGAGCTGTGTCACAATCATTGCTGTGAGTTTTCCATAACTCCAGCTCAAGTGGGTCAGTGGGCTTAGGCGGGATAGGTGTTTGTATAGTATACAGCATCCTCTCAGCCCCAAGGACTATCCTCAGGTTCATTTCCCAATCAGCGAAGTTTGTCCCCTTAAAGACATTGTCACCCATGATGATGTCTCGGACATTTACCTTGCTAGCCATCTCAACTACGATAGTCCAACTATCTAGTTAACGATAAAATGGGTACAGTCAAACTGTTACAAAAAAATAACAATGTATTAGTCCAACTAATTATTAAATAGACGAAATAATTTGAAGAACGCGTAAGGCAAAGTATCTGAATGAAATTGCAAATTTACATACTAGCCTCCCACTATTTTCATCAAGTCTCTAACCCTCTATTGAGAACTCGGGAAATCCTATTTCCTAGTGGGCTAGGATCCCGTTAAATAACACACAACCTTGACTTTGGCCAACAAGCTGTATGCTATTTAACTAAGTAGATCTCACAGATCAATTGGATCCAATCCAAATCCTAGATCCGGTTAGGTGGACATCCAAGTCCTAAACATATTGCGTATGCCAATGTATCTAATACATTTTCTAACCATATCCTCCGAATCATCTAGGCCTTGGCTTTGGCACAACAAACCTAATGATTCCAGTTAAGCGGGACCCATTGACAAGAATAGTTTCGTAATCAATGTCGTTGGACAAGAAGTGATCTTGACTTTGGCCAACAAATCACAACTTGGACAAGACACCGATGTGGAACAAAACTCTCATGATTCAAGTACATCCTAATTGACAAGGTCTTGACTTTGGCCAACAAACCAATGCCAATCGGATCTTGAACAAGAATCATTCAATGGAAGGATAATCGCTTAATATAGATTGAGGGATTTTTGCGTAATTGGCAACCAATTTATTATCTTTGTTAGGTCTCATCAACATACACCCTTAAGCATGCTTCTAAAACATCATAAAGCGCGTAAAGTAAATTAATAGTGATATACGGATGGATATAAAAATTGTTCCTAGACTTGTATCCTAGACAAATCACTCCCTTTCCTCTCCCCGCTAGCACTATTCTACTACTACCCAATTACATAATACAATAAGAGAAACCTCATTTGCATTGAGGGGAATTAGGTGAGAAGAGAATACAAAGAGATAAGGCTGGACACGCAGGTCCAATTTATAAATTCTAAATTTACAATAATTTCTAAAATTACCCTTTCCCTTCTAATATCCATCTGATATACACTATTCATTCATCACATACATATATATTCAAACAAGACATGCTTTTACAACCAATCTAATCCAATTAATTAGTCTTTGTTTAAATGATCATCCAATGTTCAAACAACGGTTTTGATTTTGCGCGAGTCCAACTCGTTTGAGAATAAGTACATAAGGTACGAATTTACGAATTATATCGAACTACTTATTAAATCTAATTTAATTCGTATTCAATACTAATTCAATTATTTAATTCCAAATTAAATGTTTACACTTTTAATGTGCTTTAAAGACTTAGATTCTAAATCTAATCTAATTGGGTCTCAAAGCCCAACTAACATCCAATGTTTGTTTAATTAAAGTCCGATGGGCTTTCAATTGATTTATTAAGGCTTGGGCTTTGGTCAATGTGGGTCAACCCCAATTACCAAGCCCAAATAAGGAATCACCCTTAAATGCCACAAAACCAATTTCAAGCCCATAAGGCCCAATTAAACTTTAAAGCCCATTATACTATATTTGGACTTAATGGAGTGATTTAGGCCCAAATTGGATCCAATCCTTTTGGCCCAAATCTACTTGGCCCAACCAAGCCCATATTGCCCAAATATAATATTACAAGCCCAATTTAACAATTAAGCCCATTAATTTAAATTTCAATATTCCAAATTTTAAAATTCAATTAATTAAAGTGTAAAACCAAGATTAATACATTAAACCAAATATTTCAAAATACCAATTTAATTTATTAATCATCTATTGTTCAAAACATATGTCCAACATTAATTTGAACAAAAATCAAGTCCATTTTCATGTCCATTAGTATTCGGCCAAGTGAGATTTTTGTGTCGATTTGTTTTTCAATCCGATTGAATCACTAATCTACGTCCCGTATACATTTTAAAGTCATCCAATGATCTTATACACAAAAAATTCCAACACATCCAATGTTCATACCCATTCGGCCAAGGTTACATTTTTGGGGAAAAATCATCCAATGCATTTTTCTCAAAATTGATTCCATATAATATCATTCTATATACATGTAAGCATACTCATTCATCAAATTTCACAAGAACATGCTTCAATCAATTTTACCCAAATTTTAACCTAATATTTCATGCTTAAACATAGCTCAATGATACCATTGTTGGTTACTATAATTAGTCCCAAGGAAAGATTAAGCTTATGAAATAGAACAAAATGAATATATATAATAAACTTGAAGCATGGCGGAATCATACTTACAAAGCTTTTGTGATGAAAAGATGAACAAAGGTTGAAGCTCCAAGATCCTTGAAGTTTCGGCCAAGAGGAGAAAAGAGTTGAAAGCTCCAAGCTTTGTGTATTCCAAGCTCCAAGGTGGTTTCCCTATCACCTCCTTTGATTCCTTGCTTGTGCTAGCAAAAATGGAGAATGAGAAAACAATTTTCTGCCTTGTTGGTGCAGCTTACGGCGTGAGCAAGAGAGGAAGAGAGGAGAGTGTTTCACTTTTTGATTTTCTTTCCTTTGCATGCCAAAAAACGTGAATGACCAAGGAAAATGAAAAGTGAAGTGATATCTAATACCAAAAGAATTTTTTAATGCAAAAAATCCTTCCAAAATCGTGCATGGATTTCCCTCCAAAATGAATCCATCATTTGCTATCATTACCATACTTTGAGATAAGAGACAATGCATCATCCCTCAAAGGTGACTAGATACATTCACTATCTATTCGTATTAAGTAATGAGATATCGCGATGTGATTTGCGGATATCACTCGATTCAAAATACGAATGTGTCCGCAAGCACTTTCGGGCTCGGTTTTGTTAATTCAAATTAACGAATTTCCGTCGCGACGTGAATTAAATAATTACGCCTGCGAAATTACTATTCAGTTCGCTAATGAATTGATTCTAAATTAATTCGTTGCCCGAATTAAAATCCCATTTTAATTCCGCGTCGAAATCTAATTTCGTTTAATAATATATCGAATATATTATTTTATCGATTAATTCCAGATTAATCGATCTCTCTCTCTCTCCTAATAAGGCATTTTATCCAAGATAAAGTTTCTCCGTTATTAATCCAAGATTAATAAAGTTTGAATCAAACATCATAGGTGAATCTTCAGGAAGCGACCCAAGAGATCTCCGGATATGTTGGCAGTAAATACGGTCGTTGGATAATCCAAACACGTACGTACCTCGTACTACGTTTTTACCGATTTACAAGACAAGGTTGGCTTCTAGCAAAGCGCCATGCCTACCCAATTCTCCAGAAATATTCTTACTGTAATATTAGATCTATATCAAGCGTAGTATACCGTAGTATTGCGTACATCGATCCAGTATCGGACGATCACATGTTAGGCCTGGGGCTGGAAATGTGTCTGCCCCGTACGAAACATATATCAGACATCAAGCAACTAGTCTCTTTAAATCGGGCAATACTGACCTAGTCATATTGTCCCGATAGTTGCAACCTTTTATAGAGCACTAGTTCTGTATCCTGCGTGATCATCAACTCCATATGTCTGAAGTGACACTTCCATCTTGACATCACACCCAGTGCACTACGATTCCTGATAAACCCAGAAGAGGTGAACACAGAACCGGTAAGGTCCCCCAACCACCAAAACCAAAGTTTACCTATTGTCGCAAGTACTAGCGATGCAAGTCTCAGGTTAAGACCATATACACCTACCCTGATGCGGCCTCCCATAGACACGCAGACCATATACCAATGGGATTCCGGGGGTCTATCCAGAGCGAAGCTGTTTTCCGTACCATCGGTAAAACACAACCTCCTATCGCACTTGCATAAGTATCCTATACTTAAATATATGAGAACTATGCCGTTGTGCCCTCACAACATGTACAAGTGCAATACTAGTCTATTCCGCATTATCGATGTCCGATCTCGATAATACTCCGACTAGGGATATTTAATGATTTAAACCTTTATGTATTGATACTGTCTCATATCATCTCAATACGGAATTAATCATATGGACTTTCGCCATTTATATATCAAAGTAAATAAATTACAAAACGGCAAAAGGCAATTTCATTATCACTAGTTAATTTTGTACAATAATACAATATCATTTACAAAACAGTGACGCTATGGGTCATAATGTCTAACAATAATTATTGAGATTTACCTAGATAATTACACTAAAGGTTTCACCTTTTACCCCAGCGAAAATTTAACTACAAAACATAAAGTAAATAAATAAAATGTTGTAATAAAAACTAAAAATAAAAATACATAATTTTAATATTACAATAATTTACAAAACTATATGCTTCCTATGAAATCAGGGAAAAAATCCCAAGGAGAGCACACCAAATGATATGCAAATGAGCTCAATTTATAGGCAATTTCTGGATCTGGCATCGCGACGCTACAAACCTTGGCGTCGCGACGCCGAGATGCAGTTTCTGTGTACGCGCTTTGACCACGCGGATTTCGCTGGCTCAATCAAATGATGACATGTGGCACGCGGTGAAGTGGTGTAATGGAAGGCTGACACGTGGCACGCGGTGATTGGCGGATATTTCGGTCCAATGAGAAGCTGACACGTGGCACGCGGTAAGGATCGGTCCAATGAGAGCTTGACACGAGGCAGAATGTGATTCACCGAATATTTGGTCCAATGAGAAGGCGACACGTGGCACGCGCTAAGTTTGGTCCAATAGGATTATGACATGTGGCATCCGGCGTATTTTAGCTGATCTTCTGTGATGATGACACATGGCACGGCGCACGTTAGTTTGACCCGGTGCACATTAGAAAGTCCAATTTCTCAGATTCTGACACGTGTTCACGACGCACGTTAGCAGGCTTGCTGCGCACGTTAGACGTCGCGACGAGGGCAGCACGTCGTGACGCGGAAAATTAAAAAATTGCCATTTTTGTCACTTTTTCTCTATTTTGGCCCCAAATTGCTTCCAATGCTTCCCAAACTTTATGTATCTGCAAAATAACAATAAAACGCATCAAAACGTTCACAAAACCCGAGAAACTATACAAAATATTAGGTTAAATGAGTGAGAAAAATGATATAATTACCATTCATCAATGACTGGAGGGCATTAGCAAAGGCCTTTCTGAACCAATATGTCACGGATATAAAAATGGACTTGTCGCTCCGTGACCTAGAAAAACCAAACAACAGCCAGAAGAGACCTTCAAAAATTATGTGGATCACTGGAGAAACCAGCTCTTGAAGATGCAGACATGGCCCTAGGAGAATGACCAGATTAAAATGATCATTAAGGGCACCAAGCCCTCCATTTATAACAAGTTGAGGAGGATGACCTCCATGATTAGTGACTTTCGACAGTTAAGAGAAACCGTCATGGATATCGAGGAAGAGGAAGCCGAGAACAGAAAGTTTTATGGCCAGAATAGAAAGACCATTGGGGGGCCTTCAGGGACCAAGCTCGCTCTTGCTGAGGTCGCCGCCATCGGAAACAGGCGATTCTCCAATTTTGGTAGACCTTTGTCAAAGGTGTTTGAAAAGCTGAAGAGGCAAGGACTCCTAAAACCCCTAGAACCTATTAATAATAAATTAATTATAAGTCGATAAAAATTAAACTTGAGGGATTGAATTGAGAATTACCATATTAATAATAATAATTCTAGACATTTCTAGATATATATATACAGATGTATTATTCTTATTCACACACCACAAAAATATCCATAAATCTAGATTTTTCATTTGTTATTATATAAGCGCACACACACACAAAAACAAACCACCCACACACGTGTGTTTTATATACACCCACACACTTTACAAACACTCACAGCCACGGTAAAGAGGGGGGAGACCAGAAGTAGCAAGAAAAATCGAGAGGAAAAAAAAAGAAAGAAAAGAAAGAAAACATAAAAGAAATAGAAAGAAGAGAGAGGAGAGAACAGAGAGAATGATGGAAAGAAGAAGCAGAGATCAGTGATAGATGTTGGACAATTATGACCCATAGCATCATTATTTGTACAGAACATGTGTTGTTGTACAAATTAACTATGTGACAAAGGAATTTGCTCTTTTATCATTTGTAATTGGATTACCAAGATACATAAATGATAAAAGTCCATATGATTAGTTCCAGATTAATAAGATATGAGACAGTATTAATCCACTAAGGTTTAATCATTACAACATCCCTAGTCGTAGTATTATCGAGATTGGACATCGATAATGCGGAATAGACTAGTATTGCACTTGTGCGTGTTGTGGGAGCATAACGACATAGTTCTCATATATTTGGGTATTGGATACTCATGAAAGTGTAATAGGAGGTTGTGTTTGCCGATGGTACGGAAACAGCTTTGCTCTAGATAGACCCCTTGGAATTCCATTGGTAGTATGACTATGTGTCTATGGAAGTCTGAATCAGGGTAGGTGTATTTGGTCTTAACCTGAGACTTGCATCGCTAATACTTGCGACTATCAATATACTTTGGTTTTGGTCGTCCAGGGCTTTAACAGGTTCTGTGTACGCCTCTTCTAGGTATATTGAGAATCGTAGTGTATTGGGTGTGATGTCAAGATGGAAGTATCACTTCAGTCATATGGAGATGATGGTCATGTAGGATACGGAACTGGTACTCTTATATGTTGCAGCTATCGGGATAATATGACTAGGTCATGTCTATCCGATTATAGAGACTAGTTGCAAGAGATCTGATATGTGCTTCATACGGGGCAGACTCAATTCCAGCCTCAGGCCTAGCACGTGACATCCGATACTGGATCGCAATACGCAATACTATGTATACTACGTCTGATATAGATTACATATTCCTTTAAGAATATTTCTGGAGAATTGGGTAGGCACGGTGCTTTGCTAGAAGCCAACCATGTCCCGTAAATCGGTAAAAACGTAGTACTAGGTACGTACGTGTTCGGATAGTCCGACGACCGAATTTACTGCCAACATATCTGGGGATCTCATTGGTCGCTTCCTGAAGATTCACCGATGATGTATGACTCGAATATAATTAATATGGGATTAATTAGTAGAGAGAGAAAATTAATCTGGGATTAATTACAGAGATATTTTATTTGGGATAAAATACTATTTGAAGAGAGAGAACGATTAATTTGGAATTAATCGATAAAATAATATATTCGATATATTAAACGAAATTAGATTTCGACGTAGAATTAAAATTGGATTTTAATTCGGGCAAACGAGTTAATTTAGAATTAATTCGCCAGCAATGTGAATAGTAATTTTGCTAGGCATAATTATTTAATTAAATTTGATTTAATTACGTCACAACGAAAAATTCGTTAATTCAGAATTAGCGAACCCGAGCCCAAGATGTGTTGCGGGCCCACTCGTATTTTGAATCAAGTGGGGCCCACAAGTCACATCATGTCACATAACTTGTCAATCTTTTACCTTTATGGTGATTGTATTAGGTGATGGAATGATGGTGGCTTATAATACACTCCAAGTTGATGAGATTTATGCCTTGTACCAATTTTGGAAATTGAATTATTGTATTTGATTTTGAAATCAAAACACACAACACACTTCTCTCTCTCCCAAGGCCTAAAGCTGAAACCTCATCTCCTCTCTCCATTGGATTTGCCGTGAGCCTAGGGCTCATTGTTCTTGATTTTGTTTCAAAGTCATGGATGTTAGCACATCAAAGGAGTCTTACAAAGGTGATAGGGAAGCCCATCTATGAGCATGGAATCCTACATAAAGCTTGGAGCTTGGAGATCAACACTTGGAGCACAAATCAAGAGCTTGGCCGAAAGTTGGAGGAGCAGAAATTTTTTTGTGTTGTTCGCATCGTAAATCCGATCAAAGTGAGTATTTCCGCTACTTTACTTTGATGTATTCACACATTTATTTGCTTAATTTGATCATGGTTTGACCTAGAAAACCCAACAATGGTATCAGAGCCATTATTAAGCATGAAATTGATTTAGGGTAAAATTTGGGTAAAATTGATTTGAGCATGATTTGATAAAATTGATTGTTTGAATATGCTTGAATGATGATAACTTAGAGTTATACATGATCAATTTGATGAAAATTGAATTGGATTACTTTTTCCCCAAAATTTTGGCTTGGCCGAAAGTTTTAGATGCCCTAATGTCATGGTAATTTTGTTCTTTGATCATTGGATGAGTTGGAAGACATGGGATAAATTGATTTTGGATTTAATTGGATTAAAATCGAAATCGGATTTAAAATCCCTCTAATTACCGTGAGCTTCAAAGCATGAAATGGGATTGATTTTGCTTCAATTATGTTGGACATGAATTGATGATAAGAAAGCATGATTAATTATGTAAATTGGTATTTTAGAAATGTTGATTTAAGTAGTTAATTATGGCTAATACACTTTAATTAATTTAATTGTGATAGTTGGAATATTGTGATTAAATTAGTTGGGCTAAATTTGGAATTGGGCTTATAAAGTTGTATTTGGGCTTAATGGGCTTGGTTGGGCTAAGTTTGGTTTAGGTTAATTGGTTGGATCCAATTGGGCCCAAAACCATATCCATAAAGTCCAAATATAATATAATGGACCTTTAAAATTTTAATTGGGCCTAAATTGATTTTTGGCAAAAGGGTGATTCCTTATTGGGCTTTGGTTGCCAAAGTCCATGCCTTATAAATTAATTGAAAGCCCATTGGACTTTAATTAAATTGACATTGGATGTTAATTGGGCTTTGAGACCGTAAAGATTAGATTTAGAATCTAAGTCACAAAGGCTCATTAATAAAGTGTAATTATTTAATTTGGAATTAAATATAGAATTAGTATTGAATACAAATTAAATTGGAATTGATATTGTAGTTTGATATAATTCAAGGATTCGTACTTTGAGTACTTATTCTTGAAACCGAGTTGGACTCGCGCAAATCAAATCGTTGTTTGAACATTGGATTGTCATTAATTTCAGATTAATTAATTGGATTAGATTGATTGATAACATGCTTTGTGTGAATACATGGATGTGATGTATGAATAATGTATATCAGATGAATATTAGATGAGTGAGGGCAATTTTGGAAATTGTTGTAATAAATTTAGAATTTATTAAATTGGACCTGCGTGTCCAGCCTATTACCTCTTGACTCTTTGTATTTCTCTTCTCACCTATTCCCCTCAATGTAAATGAGGTTTCTTTAAAAGTATTATGTAATTGGGTAGATGTAAGATTTGTGCTAGCGGGAGAGAGGAAATAGAGAGATTTGTTCTAGGAACAAGTTGTTTTAAATATCCATCCGCATATCATTATTAATTTATTTATCACGCCTTATTATGCTTTTAGAATGCATGCTTAAGGGTGTATGATGAGACCTAATCAAAGATAATTAATTGGTTGCCAATTACGTGAAAAACCATCAATAAATATTAAGCGTTTTTCCTTCCATTGAATAATTCATTCTCAAGATCCAAGATTGGCACTGGTTTGTTGGCCAAAGTCAAGACCTTTGTCCATTGCGGATGTGTTTGAATCATGAAGGCTTTGTTCCATTCACATGTCTTGTCCAAGTTGTGATTTTTTGGCCAAAGTCAAGATCATTTCTTGTCCATCGACATCGATTACGAAGCTTTCCAATGTCAATGGGTCCCGCTTAACTGGAATCATTAAGTTTGTTATGCCAAAGCCAAGGCTTAATTGATTCAGAGGAAAAAGGTAAGGAATATATTGGATATATTGGCATATATTAGATATGTGTTTTGGACTTGGATGTCCACATACTGGATTTAGGAATTGGATGAGATCCAATTGATCTTAGAGATCTACCTAGTTAAATATCATACAATTTGTTGGCCAAAGTCAAGATTGTATGTTATTTAACGGGATCCTAGCCCACTAGGAAACTAGGTTTCCCGAGTATACAACAGAGGGTTAGAGGCTCGCCGAAAAATAGTGGGAGGCAAGTATTAAATTTGTAATTTCGTTTAGATACTTGCCAATACGCGCTTATTTCAATTTTTCGTCGATAGTTGAAATAGATATTAGTTGGACTAATATTTAATCGTTGTTTTAATTAAACAGTTGGACTGTATTCAAACTACTTCAATTTATAGTTGATTATATAATTGGATTATAGTAATCAAATATTTGAATTTAACCAAGTAAATTATAGTTGATTATATAGTTAGACTATAGTAATCATTATATTCAATAGTACCTGAAATCATTGATTGGATAGTTAGACTATAGCAATCAAGATAATTGAAAGATTAGCGTTTAAAAACATAAACCTGAGTAAAAATGCCTTTAAACGACTTTAATTTTCAAATTGGGAATAAAACCTCAAGATAGCCCTGGGAACTGAGAAGTTATTCTATTTGATATAATGACATCTCTGGCCTAAGCCCGGATTTGAGCAAATAGTAGAACATGAACTTTGGAAGATTCATGTGATGATAACTTTAGTGCTCAATCCTTTATACTTGATGCAATGACACTTTAATTTCGTCTTCAGATTAAGGATTAGATCATTGTACCATGATGATGAAATTAAAGATCTTAATATATTTATTCTTAAATCTTAGAAGCACAAATTGCAAAAGAAGCTTTTTTGTTCGTGTATGTCAGAGGGTACATCTATCGAGCACTAGGTGTCGCAGATGATTGCTGACATTGTCAGCTAGGTTAGCTGGGCATTACCTACGTGGCTAAGACTGCCAAAGATTTGATCTTATAGTCTATACCCGAAAGCTGGGGCAGGTTCATTATGAACCAAGAGTAAACTCTTGGAGAGTTGACGGCTATGCTCAAGGAGGCAGAGCCAGAGCTTCTAAAAGGGGCAAAGGCAAAATCATCACAGTCTTCTGGGAAGACAAAGGACATATCCCAAGATGTCTGCCTAAACTGTGGCAAACGGGGTCACTGGAAGCGTGACTGCCGTATGGACAAGGCAGACATGAAGGAAGTGAAGGCGGTGCAAGGCTCCGGCTTCAAGTATGTTTGTCATAAACATGTTCACTATTAGTTTCAAAATTGGATTTTGATACTAAGTATTGTACATATATATGTACTGATGTGCGGAATCTGCTGATTAGCAGGATACTGACTTCAGTCGAGATTCACCTGCGAGTCAGAAACGGGACGAGAGTCGCTGTTTTAACCGTAGAAACCTAAGTTTAGGAACTACCTTTTGGGTATGTACTTAAATTAGGAAACTGTTAAAATGTATCTAGTTTGACTAGAAATATTATCTCTACATCAGAGTTTAATCCGTTGCGAATATACCTTTATATTCTAGAACACTAAAGTGTTTTATTTTATAAAGATGATATTGAGATAAACACGTTAGATGTGAATAACAGTATTTATATTTGAATATAAATGAATCTCATACATATGACATGACAAACAAATAGCTCAAACTAAATAAATCTGATGAGACTTATTTGTGGCATTGTTGTCTGATGAGTGGTAAATCTATCACTATTTCCCACTCACTTAACCTAATATTTTGTATAGTTTCTTGGGTTTTGTGAATATTTTGATGTGTTTTGTGTTATTTTGTAGATAAATAAAGTTTCAGGACATTCTGGAGGTGATTTGGGGCAAAACAGGAAAAATTGGCAAAAAAGGGCATTTTCGTAATTTTGGGCGTCGCGACGCCCAAGCCTTTGGCGTCGTGACGTATAACGTGCACCGAGTATTCGCTAACGTGCGCCTAGTCAACGAGTCAGAATTTGAAAAGTTTGACTTTGCTAACGTATGCCGTGCCACGTGTCACCATCAGAGCCGATCTGCTAACGTGCGTTGTGCCACGTGTCATCATCCTACGATGCCGACAATCACCATTGCCATGTGTGCCACGTGGCATCCTACGTGTCTCCATGTCATCAGCCACGTCAGTAAGTCAACAAGTCAACATTGCCACGTGTCATGCCACATCATCATCAGCCAATCACAGCGTGACACGTGTCGCCACGTGTCGCAATCCTACGGTGCCGACAACCGATTTCGCCACGTGTCGCCACGTCAGCATCATAATTGAGCTCTCAGCCGCCTCTTATCCGAATCGCCACGTGTCAAGCTGATAGCATGCCACGAATCATTGTTCCAGCGTCGCGACGCCCGAGGCCTATCCGCGTCTATAAATTGAGCTCGAAATTTCAGATTTTGTTGTACCATTCCCTCCCATTTCTTTGATGTAAATAGGGAGTTCTTCTCTCTCTAAGTTTCTTTTAATTTTAGTTTTGTAATTAATTTTAATTACGTTCTCTAATAATAGTAATTTACTTTCTTTACTTTTTTTTCCGTTTTTACTATTCACCATGATGAGGTAACTTCCCCTTGCTATGATGAAAGGTAATTCTTATACTATTGCTATTTAGATTAATCTCCCTTAAAAATAATATATTCACTATTTAAAATTTGACTTAAAAATGATACCGCTATATTGGTCGGTTGGTAATTTAATTTTAATCTGGTTTAAACCTGACTAATCAAGGATACCGCCAGATTGGTCGGTTGATAATTTAATTTTGGTTCCGCCTTTATGGCTGGTTTATGGACAAATATTACCGCCTTAATGGTTGGTTGGACTTAATTTGACTTAATCAGGTTACCGCCAGATTGGTCGGTTGGTAATATTATCACAAGTTTATATATTATTTTATGGGAGATATCTAAATAGTAAATAGTAGAAGTTAATTCCTTTTACCTTAGCATTTTATTTTCACCTTTCAGTATTTACTTTAACGCATTTACTTTTCAGTATTTTTATTTTATGTCTTTTATTTTACTAGCCCTAGTTATGTGTTGTAACTAAATTAGTTATCTGGGGTTGTGATGATTTTTAATATCACCGGTTTATAAGGGGTTAGATTATAGTTTGGGTATTATAAAGATTTATTTATTGAGTCTTAATCTTAATGCTTTTTCATTAACTGGCCATTAATAAAATTGATCTGGTAAATCTAAAATGAACTAGACATAGGGATTTTAGGTTTCAGCCTTAGACTCAATAGCCCACGATCTTCCTTGAGGATAGATAACCCTTTAATAGATTTCCTTACAGGATAGGAATATACCTGTCGGGCGGGGGTAGCCTTAATTCGAACTTAATCTTAATGAATCTAGGTAATTTGGTTGACATAGACATATGGTTCAATTGGATTATACTAGGTTTTTGTAATTGACCATCGGAAGAGGCGTTTACATAATTCAGTGTTCCAGGTTAATAAATCAATATATTACCCAACTTTAAGATAACCATTTCATCTTTAAAATTATATTAAAAGAAATAACAACCCTAGATAGTTTTTAATATTGAATTTTCTTAAACCTACTTTCGAATAATTTTATTTACTTGTCTTTAAATTTAGAATCATCGCCATCTCAAATCAAACAACCTGTTAGATACTAGTAATCATTTGACCTCATAAAATTAATAGCTTAGGTATTAAGTCCTCGTGGGATCGATACTTCTTATACTACTTGAATGATACGTACGCTTGCGTTATAAGTGTGTGTTTACGCCGGTCATTGTCTGGGACATATTAACAAGACTCGTATATCCACACTTTCGAAGAGTGGGTACTAGGACAGATTTGATTCTAATCAAATGATGTCTACGAATCTAGTTTATTAGGCAAAATGCCTAAAACACCTTTTACTTGGTAAAAATGTAAGTGCCACCGATCTGTTAGCCATCGTTCATAGTAACATAAGTGGGCCCATATCTAGCTAGGCTAGAGGTGGATATGAACACTTTGTAACCCTTAGGATGTGGCATCGCGTTATGGTTATGTGTTTCTTTTGAAACACAAGTCAAAAACTTTTAGAGTTTCGACACGAAGTAGACAAACAGATCGGCTAAAGTATTAAACCATCATGATTGGACCATGATGAAAATACTTAAGCAATAAGTCTCTCAATTACCTGAAAGAGTATAGTATTCTTTCACAGTGGACTCCTCACGGAACACCTCAATTTGACGGTGTGTCCGAACTGAGAAACGGAACCTTGTTGGACATAGTAAGGTTAATCATGAGTCGCTCTGAGCTACCATTTTTCCTTCAAGGGATACGCATTAAACAGTGCAAAACTTATTTTGAATAAGGTTCCATGAAAATTTGTTTGACAAACTTCATATTAGATATGAACAGGAAAGAAATCAGGTTTTCTAATTCCTGAAGATTTGGGAATGCTAGGAAAATGTTTGGATGATACCAAACTAGAACCCAAATCGGATAAGTGCCTAATTTGTAGGTTATCCTAGGGTAACCAAAGTATAGTACTTATACAACTCACAATAGAACAATGTAATTGTTGCTCTCCATGCGGTTTTCCTAAGAGGAATACCTATATGCAGTGGAAAGTGGGAGGAAAGTAAAACTCGATGAAAATTAGAGTAATACTGTTCCAGGCACCGAGTCCTCATGGAACACCAACATTTCATCAGGGATGAAACTATACCACAATCTTTGAATACACAAGAACCGCGTAAGTCGGAGAGAGTCAGAAAACAACCTGGGAGGTATAGTTTCTGATCTCACCTCATTAAGATGTCAATCTTATTATGGAATACGAACCGACTTCGTATGAGGAAGTGATACAAGGTATCGACTCCTTTCATGGCAAAGTGTCATGAAATCTGAAATGGATTCCATGTATACCAACTAAGTTTGGACACTAGTTGATGTACCGGAAGGCATTGTGTCTATTGGTACTATATGAGTCTTCAAGGAAGACATACATGGATGGCAACAAACAAACGTACAAAGCTAGGCTTGTAGCAAAAAGGTATCATTATCAACATTGTGTCGATTACGAAGAAACCTTTTACTCGTTGCCATGGTTAAATCCATTTGGATAATGCTTGCTAATGCTGCATGTTTCATTTATGAAATGTGACAGCTGAACGTCAAAACCGCTTTCCTTAAACGGAAACCTTTTGGAGGATGTTTACAACATCCTGACAGTTTTGTCGTACCTAAACAAGCAAACAAGGTTTGCAAGTTAAATCGATCCATTTATGGATTGAAGCAAGCATTACGTTCTTGGAACTATCGTTTTGATGTAATCATAATGGTATATGATTTAATTCAAAACAAAAATTATTTTTGTGTATATAAGGAGGTTAGTGGGAGCGCACTGACAGTGACTGTCCTAAATAATGATGATATATCATTTCTTGGAATTGATATTCCCATAATACAATCGGTGAAAGCTTGGCTTTCATGAAAATTCTCCGTAGAATACTTGGGAGAAACAATCTTTATTCTAGGAATAAGGATCTACTGGGATAGATCTAAAAGTTGTTGGCACTCTCCGAGAACTCGTACATTGAAAGATATGTATGGGACCTGGTGTCTTATACGCTTTGAGCATATGAAGTCACAATCAAGCCAATACAAGTGATAGTCACTGGATTGAAGTTAAGAACATCCTTAAGTATCTTAGACGAACTAAGGATGCTTTCTTATATATGGAGAAGGAGAACTTGAATGAATGGGTTCACTACTGCAAGTTTCCAAACCGACATAAACGACTATAAGTCGTAATAAGGGTACTATATAGTTTGAATAACGGAACAGTGAGCAGGAAATCTTCCAAGCAAGATACTGTTACCGAATAAACAACAAAAGTGGAATATTGTTACAGCTGAGGCAGCAATAGAAGCGATTTGGATCTATAATAATCCTAATAAGATTAGGTGTAGTTCTGTTAGCAGCTGAGCTTGGCTACAACACAGACTAAAGAATTAATGGTCTCATCAACGATCCAAGTATGCACTTCAACTATTCATCTGATTCGTTCGGATCATACATCATGGCGATGTGATGATTGAATAAATCGCATCAGATGGTAACTTTGCAAATCCGCTGACGAAAGTTGTTTCTCAGCAGAAATTTGAGCGAACATACATAGTTCAAGTGTAGGACACTTGAGTGATTGGCTATAGGCCAAGTGGAATATTGTTGGACAATTATGACCCATAGCATCACTATTTGTACAAAACATGGTGTTGTTGTACAAATTAACTATGTGACAAAGGAAATTGCTCTTTTATCATTTGTAATTGGATTACCAAGATACATAAATAATAAAAGTCCATATGATTAGTTCCGGATTAATAAGATATGAGACAATATTAATCCACTAAGGTTTAATCATTAAAACATCCCTAGTCGTAGTATTATCGAGATTGGACATCGATAATGCGGAATAGACTAGTATTTCACTTGTGCATGTCGTGGGAGCATAACGGCATAGTTCTCATATATTTGGGTATTAGATACTCATGCAAGTGTAATAGGAGGTTGTGTTTGCCGATGGTACGGAAACAGCTTCGCTCTGGATAGACCCCTCGGAATTCAATTGGTAGTATGACTATGTGTCTATGGAAGTCCGAATCAGGGTAGGTGTATTTGGTCTTAACCTGAGACTTGCATCGCTAATACTTGCGACAATCAATATACTTTGGTTTTGGTCATCCAGGGCTTTAACAGGTTCTGTGTATGCCTCTTCTGGGTATATTGAGAATCGTAGTGTATTGGGTGTGATGTCAAAATGGAAGTATCACTTCAGTCATATGGAGATGATGGTCACGTAGGATACGGAACTGGTACTCTTATATGCTGCAGCTATCGGGATAATATGACTAGGTCATGTTTATCCAATTATAAAGACTAGTTACCAGAGATCCGATATGTGCTTTGTACAAGGCAGACACATTTCCAGCCCCAAGCCTAGCACGTGACATCCGATACTGGATCGCAATACGCAATACTATGTATACTACGCTTGATATAGATTACATATTATTTTAAGAATATTTCTGGAGAATTGGGTAAGCACGGTGCTTTCCTAGAAGCCAACCATGTCTCGTAAATCGATAAAAATATAGTACTAGGTACGTACGTGTTCGGATAGTCCGACGACCGGATTTACTGCCAACATATCCGGGGATCTCATGGGTCGCTTCCTGAAGATTCACCGATGACGTATGACTCGAATATAATTAATCTGGGATTAATTAGTAGAGAGAGAAAATTAATCTAGGATTAATTGCGGAGATATTTTATCTGGGATAAAATACTATTTGAAGAGAGAACGATTAATTTGGAATTAATCGATAAAATAATATATTCGATATATTAAACGAAATTATATTTCGACGCAGAATTAAAATTGGATTGTAATTTGGGCAAACGAGTTAATTTAGAATTAATTCGCCAGCAATGTGAATAGTAATTTTACTAGGCATAATTATTTAATTAAATTTGATTTAATTACGTCGCAACGGAAAATTCGTTAATTCGAATTAGCGAACCCAAACCCGAGCCCAATATGTGTTGCGAGCCCACTCGCATTTTGAATCAAGTGGGGCCCACAAGTCACATCATGTCACATCACTTGTCAACCTTTTACCTTTATGGTGATGGTATTAGGTGATGGAATGATGGTGGCTTATAATACGCTCCAAGTTGGTGAGATTTATGCCTTGTACCAATTTTGGAAATTGAATTATTGTATTTGAGTTTTGAAATCAAAACACACAACGCACTTCTATCTCTCCCAAGGCCTAAAGCCGAAACCTCATCTCCTCTCTCCCTTGGATTTGCCGTGAGCCTAGGGCTCATTATTCTTGATTTTGTTTCAAAGTTATGGATGCTAGCACTTCAAAGGAGTCTTACAAAGGTGATAGGGAAACCCATCTATGAGCATGGAATCCTACATAAAGCTTGGAGCTTGGAGATCAACACTTGGAGCACAAATCAAGAGCTTGGCCGAAAGTTGGAGGAGCATAAATTTTTTTATGTTCTTCGCATTGCAAAGCCGATCAAAGTGAGTATTTCCGCTACTTTACTTTGATGTATTCACACGTTTATTTGCTTAATTTGATCTTGGTTTGACCTAGAAAACCCAACAATAGACCGAGGGAAGAAAGAAAAACAGAAGAGAGAAGAGGAAGCAGAGCCGAGAGCAAGGGCAGAAATAAAAAGGGAGAAGACCGAAAGATGAGGAGGAAGAGGGATTCTGTTGGACAGTTATGACCCATAGCGTCACTATTTGTACAGATCATAGTGTTGTTGTACAAATTAACTATGTGACAAAGGAGATTGCACTCTTATCATTGTGATTAGATCACCTTAGATATATAAATGATAGGAGGTCCTTATGATTTATTCCTAGATTGAGAATGATATGAGACAGTATCAATCAACGAAGGATAAATCTTTAAACATCCCTAGTCAGAGCATTGTCGAGATTGGATATCGATAGATGCGTAAAAGACTAGTATTACACTTGTGCGTGTTATGTGAGACATAACGACATAGTTCTCATATATCTGGGTATAGGATACTCGGCCAAGTGTAATAGGAGGTTGTGTTTCACCGATGGTACGGGAAACAGCTTTGCTCTGGATTAGACCACCGCAGAATCCCATTGGTAGTATGACCTTGTGTCTATGGGAGTCTGCAATCAGGGTAGGTGTATTTGTGTACTTGCGACAATCAATGTACTTTAGTTGAGGTCGTCCAGGGCTTTAACAGGTTCTTTGTACGCCGATGCTGGGTATATTGAGAATTGCAGTGTATTGGGTGTGATGTCAAGACGGAAGTGTCACTCCAGTCATATGGAGAAGATGGTCACGTAGGATACGGTATTAGTGCTCTTATATGCTGCGCGGCTATCGGGATATTATGACTCGGTCATGTATATCCGATTATAGAGACTAGTTACCAGACATCCGACATGTGCTTCGTACGGGGCAGACACATATCCAGCCCCAGCCTAGCACCTGATCATCCGATACTGGATCGAAAACGCAATACTACGTATACTATGTCTGATATAGATCATATATTCCTGTAAGGATATTTCCGGAGAATTGGGTAGGCATGGCGCTTTGCTAGAGGCCAACCTTGTCTTGTAAATCGGTAAAACTTAATACTTGGTACTTACGTGTTCGGATAGTCCGACGACCGAATTTACTGCCAACATATCCGGAGATCTCATGGGTCGCTTGCCAATGATACACCGATGACGTATGACTCGCATTATATATTAATCTAGGATTAATTAGAAGAGAGAGAAAATTAATCTGGGATTAATTGCGGAGATATTTTATCTAGGATAAAATATCAAATTAAAGAGAGAGAATGATTAATTTGGAATTAATCGATAAATAATATATTCGATATATTAAACGAAATTGGATTTCAATTAGGAATTAAAATTATATTTTGATTCGGGCGCTTGAATTAATTTAGAATTAATTCTCGAGCAACGTGATTAGTAAATTGGATTTATTAACGAGGCATCGGAAAAATCGTTAATTTAGAATTATCGAAACCGAGCTCGAAATGTGTTTGCGAAGTTACGTCGATTTTGAATCACGTGCCGCAAGTCGCATCGCAAATCACATCGCAAGTCATAAAAGTCAAATCACTTTTTGGAAAAGTAACTTTGACTCATTGACTTTGACCTTTAAAATTTGGAGGGAAATTTTGGGGGGAAAAGACTTTTAACTTTTTTGAAAAGTTAAGCCTTTTCCTTTTCACCTTTTACAAGGGGTAAAGGATTAAATAAACATTATTACATTTGTTTTATTGTTTTTTGAAAGCATAAAATAAATGGTAAATGCTTTAGTATTTTTGGAAAATATATAAGTGAAATGTTTGACACCTTTTTCCCTTAACCTAAACCATTTCTCCATCTCTCTTTCCACTCTCAAGTTCACGCCCAAGGCAGTGAAAACTGCCCAAGGTTGGCCGAAAATGATGATGCATTTTTTAGGGTTTTGTGGCAAAATCCAAGTGCTAGCACACTCCTAAGAGGTATACGAAGTGTTAGGGGAAACTCACCCACGAGCCGGGAATCGTTTGACGCATGTTCGAGGCTCAAATTCATGGACCAAAACTGAAAACAGTGAGCAGTGGACTGCACTGCTATTGGCGCCACTTTGAAGGAGAGAAAATCACTTTGTTCTTCTTCAAATCGTCACAACCGATTGATGTGAGCATTCCGCTATCTTCTTTGATGTATTCACATTATTATTCATGCTTGTTTGATGATCTTGGGACCTAGAATAAAACCAACAATGGCATCAAGAGCCTAGGTTCAAGCATGAAAGTTTAGGGCTTTAAAATTTGGGTATTTTGTATTTGAGCATGATTTGAATAAATTGGATGTTTAAGTATGATTAATACATGTTTAATTGAATATTGATTAGATCAATTTCATGAATTAATGTTTGAAATATTTTTCCCCAAATATTAAAGTTGGCCTAAAATGATAAATTGGGTATTTTGAATTTGAGCATGATTTTACGAAATTGGATGATTCAGTATGCTTAAATATGGTTGAATTGAAGATTGATTGGATCAATTTCATGAAAATGTGATTGGATCATTTTTCCCCAATTTGCTTATGGTGGCCGAATTTGATAAGTCTTAATTGTCTTGGAATTTTGATTTTTTCTTCATTAGATGAATTGGAAATCATTTGGGGATATGATTTAATGTCGATTGTGTAATTGATTGGATTGAATTTGAATCGGACCATAAATCCCCAAATTGCCAAGACTTTGAAGCATGAAAATGGGTTTGATTTTTCTTTAAATGTGTGGGCATGTGATAATGAAATTGTGCATGATTAATTGTAAAAATTAATGTTTTAGAAATGTTAATTTGGGTAATTAATCATGTAATACACTTTAGGTTAATTGAATGTGAAATTGGATTTTTGTATTTAATTAATTGGGCCTTGAAATTGGATTTTGGCTTTTAAAGTTGTCATTGGGCTTGTTGGGCTTTGTGTACAAAGTTAGGTTTAGGCAAATGGATTGGATCCAATTGGGCCCAAAACCGCTTTCCATAAAGCCCAAATGCGATTTAATGAAACTTTAAAGTTAATTGGGCCTAATGGGCCAAGATTGATTTATGGGCTTATGGGGTAAATCCCGGATTGGATTTTGGTTATTCGGTTTGACCCGAGTTGACCAAAAGTCCACGCCTTAAGAAATCAATTAAAATCCCATTGGACTTTAATTGAATTGACGTTGGACGTTAATCGGTCTTTGAGACGCGTTGCAATTAAATTTGGAATTTAAGTCGTAAAAGGTTTATTATTAAAGTGTAATATTTAATTTGGAATTAAATAACGAATTAGAATTGAATGCATATTAAATTGGATTAATGACGTAGTTTAATTTAATTCGAGAATTCGTACTTGAGTACTTATTCGCAAAACGAGTTTGACTCGATCAAAATCAAATCGCTTGTTTGAACATTGGATGATCACTATTATCAGATTAATTAATTTGATTAGATTGATTGATAACATGCTTGTGTGAATACTTGGTTATGATGAATGAATAGTGTATGTCGGATGGATATTAGTCGGGTGGGGGCAATTTTGGAAATTGTTGTAATAAATTCGATTTATTAAATTGGACCTGCGTGTCCAGCCTTATCACCTCTATTCTATTTGTAATCACTTTTTGGAAAAGTAACTTTGACTCATTGACTTTGACCTTTAAAATTTGGAGGGAAATTTTGGGGGGAACAGACTTTTAACTTTTTTGAAAAGTGAAAGCCTTTTCCTTTTCACCTTTTACCAAGGGTAAAAGGATTAAATAAACATATTACATTTGTTTTATTGTTTTTGTTGAAAGCATAAAATAAATGGTAAATGCTTTAGTATTTTTGGAAAATATATAAGTGAAATGTTTGACACCTTTTTCCCTTAACCTAAACCATTTTTCCATCTCTCTTTCCACTCTCAAGTTCACGCCCAAGGCAGTGAACTGCCCAAGGTTGGCCGCCGAAAATGATGATGCATTTTTTAGGGTTTTGTGGCAAAATCCAAGTGCTAGCAAACTCCTAAGAGGTATACGAAGGTGTTAGGGAAACTCACCCACGAGCCGGGAATCGTTTGACACAATTTCGAGGCTCAAATTCATAGACCAAAACTGAAAACAGTGAGCAGTGGACTGCACTACTATTGGCGCCACTTTGAAGGAGAAAATTGTTAGACATTATGACCCATAGCGTCACTGTTTTGTAAATGATATTGTATTATTGTACAAAATTAACTATGTGATAATGAAATTACCTTTTGCCGTTTTGTAATTTATTTACTTTGATATATAAATGGTGAAAGTCCATATGATTAATTCCGTATTGAAATGATATGAGACAGTATCAATACATAAAGGTTTAAATCATTAAATATCCCTAGTCGGAGTATTATCGAGATCGGACATCGATAATGCGGAATAGACTAGTATTGCACTTGTGCATGTTGTGAGGGCACAACGGCATAGTTCTCATATATTTAAGTATAGGATACTTATGCAAGTGCGATAGGAGGTTGTGTTTTACCGATGGTACGGAAAAAAGCTTCGCTCTGGATAGACCCCGCGGAATCCCATTGGTAGTATGTCTGCGTGTCTATGGGACGGCGCATCAGGGTAGGTGTATATGGTATTAACCTAAGACTTGCATCGCTAGTACTTGCGACACTAGGTAAACTTTGGTTTGGTGGTTGGGGGACCTTAACTGGTTCTGTGTTCACCTCTTCTGGGTTTATCAGGAATCGTAGTGCACTGGGTGTGATGTCAAGATGGAAGTGTCACTTCAGACATATGGAGTTGATGATCACGCATGATACAGAACTAGTGCTCTATAAAAGGTTGCAACCGTCGGGACAATATGACTAGGTCAGTATTTCCCGATTTAAAAGAGGACTAGTGCTTGATGTCCGATATATGTTTCGTACGGGGCAGACACATTTCCAGCCCCAGGGCCTAACATGTGATCGTCCGATACTGGATCGATGTACGCAATACTACGGTTATACTACGCTTGATATAGATCTAATATTCCAGTAAGAATATTTCTGGAGAATTGGGTAGGCATGGCGCTTTGCTAGAAGCCAACCTTGTCTTGTAAATCGGT
>SKCR01048360.1:0-53088 GCA_019454045.1 Zanthoxylum bungeanum | reverse complement strand
GAGATGATGATCACGCATGATACGGTACTAGTACTCTTAAATGTTGCAGCTATCGGGATAATATGACTAGGTCATGATTATCCGATTACAGAGACTAGTTACGTGGGATCCAATATATGCTTCGTACGGGGCAGACACAGCGCCAGCCATAGGCCTAGCATGTGACATCCGATACTGGATAGTATTACGCAATACTTAATATACTACGCCTGATACAAATTATACATTCTTCGTTGAATATTTCTGGAGAATTGGGTAGGCACGGTGCTTTGATAGAAGCCAACCATGTCTTGTAAATCGGTGAGAACGTGGTACGTGGTACGCACGTGTCGGATAGTCCGACAACAGTATTTACTGACAACATATCCAAGGATCTCTTGGGTCGCTTCCCAAAGATTCACCAATGACATTTGACTCGAACAGAATTAATCTGGGATTAATTATGAGAGAGAAAATTAATCTGGGATTAATTGCGGCAAGAATTAATCTGGGATTAATTCTTCTAGAAGTGAGAACGCGATTAATTTATAATTAATCGATTAAATAATATATTGGATATATTAAATGAAATTGGATTTCAATACGGAATTAAGATTCGATTTTAATTCGGGCGAACGAATTAATTTGGAATTAATTCGTAAGCGACTTTCGTAATAATTTTGCTAGGCATTATTATTTAAATAAATTGGATTTAATTACGTCACGACGGAAAATTCGTTTAATCAGATTAAACGAACCCGGGCCCAAAGTGTGTTGTGTAAGCCAACTAAATTTTGAGTTTAAAGTGGTGGGACCCAGTTTACTTACATCAACATTTTGACATGTGATGGAAGTAGTTGGAATAGTGAATGGGATTCATTAAACTCACACAACACACAAGTTTGACTTACTATTCACTCATCTCTCCTAACTCTCTCATTTGGCCGAATTTCTTACTTCTTGGAGGTGAAATTTTGCTTCAATTTTTTTATCAAAGCTAGCACTTTTGGGGTCAAACAAGGTGATAAGGAAACTCACCCAATAGTTTATAACTCAACACAAAGCTTGGAGCTTCCACATCCAAAGAAAATTTTGAATTTTCCAACCTATCAATGTAAGTATTCTGCAACTTACCTTGGTTAATTCACACTTTAATCTTGTTTAGAGATCCTTGGCATGTGTAGGACACACTAACACTTGGATCTCTCTAAAATATGTGTTTTAATATTTTGTGCTGTGTATTAGCCTCTTCCCTTTTTTTTGGATGAACTAATATATTTATAATAGAGCCTCGGGGTCCTTGTGCATGTAAAACCCTAGAATTTGTGATATTTTGTAGCTCCGGGGAGCCGCGGTGCCGGAAAATTGGCGTCGCGCTGCTAAACTCTCTGTGTTTATGTATGGAACGCTGGAGGGGCGCCGCAGCGCCATGTCGCGGCGCCAATCACAAATTCTGGCTGTTATTTTCTGCATTTTTCGTTCTTCCCGTATGCTTCTGATACTTCCGAATGGTCCCAAAACACCTATAAATGCCCCAAGATCTATGTATCGATGCTTCCTATAAATAAAACATAAAAGAACTACAAAATACATTAAATGATATGGAAACTAACAAAATAGTAAGCTAAGAATGCTAGAATAAATGGGTATAAACCACACTTATCAAACACCCCAAACCAAAGATTTTTCTAGTCCCGAGCAAAAGATAAAATAAAAACTGAATAAATAAACAAATAATAAGTAACAAAATTAACTAGGCCACTTTCGTAGGGATCACGATTGCATTTAGAGTATGCAACAAGCCTTTAAACACCTAGGCGACCCTAGTGGACGAGTTATAGTCTCGTGAGGGCTTACAACGACGATACCCACAAACGCCATTCACACACAATCATGTAAAACTATAATAATAATAAAAAATAAATAAAATAATCCTAATAGTTACACATAATGTTGTCCTCAAAAAGTGATTGTCAATGAAATTAGAGAACCTTTAAAGTACTCAACTGCAACTCAAATTCAAGTTCTTGAATAAACCATCTAAGCCAGACTCACAGTGTGTGTGTGTGTGTATAGGTTCATTTACAGCTCGACTCATAAGTAAGCCAACTCGATGATTTTGTCTCAAAAATTGAGATCCGATGGGTCAAACCAACCTAGATATCTCAAATTTATTCTGCATTTTCTTTTCTTTGCTCCATATGGTATGATTTTTTATTTTTTTTTAATTTTTTTCAAACACACCTACCTTTTAAGGTAGCATTTCTCCTCATGGTGGTCCTAACACTCGCCAATGAGTAGCTTCACACTTATCAGTTATAGGTGGTTTCTTTTTCTTATCATACCATACATCATAATGATAGCATATTGAGATAGATATCTAAGCAAATAGTCGTTCATCGGCAAACAATTTTGTCAACTAGTCACTTTGCCAACTACTTAAGTTCTTACTGCTAAAAACCTATTATTAAGTGCTTACGAGTCTAACCTAGATCACCTACTCAAGGCATCAGATAAAAATCAATTGGGACTTATCGTTTCTAAAATTTCATTTGAAGTAAACAAATTCATCATTAGACTTATGTTTTACTATCAAAGATAAAAATATTTTTTTTTAAATAGCAGGAACGACTACATGCACACACCCCCAAACTTAAAACTTGTATTGTCCTCAATGTAAGATAAATATAAAGAAACAAGATTAAGGAACAACACTAATATGCATGGAGTTGATCAAGCTCCTGCTGGTCAGAATTTGGTTGCGCAGGCTTGGTGTGTTTCGTGCTACCTGCATAAATAGCATGCGAACTAATAAATAAACAATAGCACACAATAAAAATAAAATTTAGAAATAAAGAAAATAATAATAAAACAAATGCAATGGTTGCCTCCCCGCTAGTGCTAAGTTTAACGTCTTCAGCCAGACGCAACCACCCAAATGGTTATGGTAGTTTCTTCTTTTGTATCCACTGACTGCTTTGACATGAAAAAGATAACTTGGCGGCTGTGGCATATTATCCAACTACCCCTTACTGTTGTTTGGTCATGGAGGAAGTAATCTGCCCAATTTGTGTTTCTAAGGATTTCATTATTGCCCCGATATTTTCCATGTGCGTCTCAATATTGTTCATCCTTGATTTATTCTTCTCAAACCTCGCTGGAGTATTGGAACAAAAGTTCTCATGAAATCTTCTAAGGAAGATTTATGCTCAGCTCTTTGATAATCAAAGCCCGATGAAGGTTGCAAGGCATTCTCTGTATTAGCATATGACAAGTTTGGATGATAACGATTAGGCACAAGATTACTTCTATAGCTGTTGAAGTTCTGATTGTTCACATATTGGAGTTGCTCAAAGTTCGGGTCTCCTCCAAGTAACAGCATATTTGTAGCTGCCACTGATTCAATAGATGGTTGTCCTCGTGGATTTGTCAGGGCTGTTACTTGAGTCGATATGGTTGAAATCTGAGTTGTAAGTGCCACAAGAGGGTCCACTTCATATATTCCAGCCACTTTGGTCACCGTAGAGCGTTCACTTGGACATTGAAAATGGTTAATGGCCATTTCTTCTAACATATTGTAGGCGTCCTCAGCTGATTTCTTGATTAGAGCTCATCCAACTACTGCATCAACCATAGTCCTATTCGAACCATTAAACCCATTATAGAATAATTGAATCTGGACCCAGTCTGCATAATCGTATTATGGGCATCTTCGTAGTAGATCCTTAAAGCGCTCTCATGCTTCATACAAAGTCTCAGTCTCCATCTGCTTAAATATACTAATTTCAGCCCTCAGTTGAGCTGACTTAGCTGGTGGAAAGAACATTTCAAGAAATTTCGTGGCCATATCCTGCCATGTCATGATACTCCCCGTCTGTATTGATTGCAGTCAATCCCACGCTTTATCCTATAAAGAGAATGAGAATAAGTGTAGCCTGATAGCTTCTTTATGTTAGACAGTTATGACCCATAACATCACTATTTGTAAAAGACATTGTGTTTTTATACAAAATAATTATGTAGCAATGGAAATTGCCTTTTATTATTTCGTAATTGGATTACTTAAATGTGTGAATGATGAAAGTCCTTATGATTAGTTCCGGATTGAGATGATATAAGACAGTATCAATCCACGACGGTTTAATCATTAAATATCCCTAGTCGTAGTATTATCGAGATTGGACATCGATAATGCGGAATAGACTAGTATCGCACTTGTGCGTGTTATGGAAGCGTAACATCATAGTTCTTATATATTTAAGTATTGGATACTTATGCAAGTGTGGTAGGAGGTTGTGTTTTACCGATGGTATGGAAAACAGCTTCGCTCTGGATAGACCCCACTGAATCTCATTGGTAGTATGACTATGTGTCTATGGGAGTCCGTATCATGATAGGTGTATTTGGTCTTAACCTGAGACTTGCATCGCTAGTACTTGCGACAATCAATACGCTTTGGTTTTGGTCGTCCAGGACTTTAACAGGTTCTGTGTACACCTCTTCTGGGTTTATTGAGAATCGTAGTGTATTGGGTGTGATGTCAAGACGGAAGTATCACTTCAGTCATATGGAGATGATGGTCACACAGGGATACAAAACTGGTTCTCTAAAAAGGTTACAACCGTCGGGATAATATGACTAGGTCATGATTATCCGATAATAAAGAGACTAGTTGCTTGTGATCCGATATATGCTTCGTACGGGGCATACACTATTCCAGCCCCAGGCCTTGTATGTGACATCCGATACTGGATCACGAGATACGCAATACTACGTATACTACGCCTGACATAGATCATATATTCCATTAAGAATATTTCTGGAGAATTGGGTAGGCATGGCGCTTTGCTAGAAGCCAACCTTGTCTCGTAAATTGGTAAGAACGTAGTACGAGGTACGTACGTGTTCAGATAGTCCGACGACCGAATTTACTGCCAACATATCCAGGGATCGCTTGGGTCGCTTCCCGAAGATTCACCGATGACGTATGATTCGAACTTTATTAATCTGAGATTAATAGCGGAGAGACTTTATCTGGGATAAAGTAATATTTGAATAGAGAGAGAACGATTAATTTGGAATTAATCGATAAAATAATATATTCGATATATTATACAAAATTGGATTTCGACGCGGAATTAAAATTAGATTTTAATTCGGGCTAACTAATTGATTTAGAATTAATTCACAAGCGACGTGAATAGTAATTTTGCTAGGCATGATTATTTAATTAAATTTGATTTAATTACAACGCAACAGAAAACTCGTTAATTCGGAATTAACGAAACCGAGCCCGGAATGTGTTTGCGACGCCACTTCGATTTTGAATCAAGTGCGGCCGCAAGTCACATCGCGAGTCACATCACTTGTCACTTTAGTGATAGATGTCTAAGTCACCTTTTTGGTGAGTGACATGCAGTCACTATTCATGATAGAAGTTGGTGTGGGCATTTAATGCCATTTTGGAGCCAAAAATTGGTGTTGACTTTTGGAAATCATATACCAAATTTTGGTATAGCTTTTTTATTATTGTTTTATAGAAAAAACAAGTTGAAAAACAAAACAAACTCTCTCCCTCTCTCAAGCAAAACCGTGAGCTCTCTCCAAGGGGAAAGGAAGTCATTTTCTTTCTTCCATCTTGCTAGCACATTAGAGAATCAATACAAGGTGATAGGGAAACCGAACTAAGAGCTTGGAATCCATTGAAGCTTGGATCTTGTAGAACTTCATCAACAAATCTTGCCTTGGCCGAAACTTGGAAGCAAGGAGTAGAAAAGTTTTGTTGCACATCACATCCAATCCGATCATTGTAAGTGTGTTTCCGCCACTCTTCCTTGTGTATTCATTCTTTTCATTGCTTATATTGATCTTGGGACCACCCTAGAAATCAACATTTTACTCACGTCATTCATCTTTATAGTGTCTGTAATCTCCAGGAACATCCTTAAGTGCATATTGGGATCCTCTACAGCTGAACCCCCAAACTGATTCCTTTGTACCATGTTGATCAATGCAAGTTTTAGCTCAAAATTGTTGGCGTCGATTGGTTGATGGGCAATCCCAGAATAAGTATCATCTATAACCGGCTTGAAGTGTTCTCTGATTGCCACATGGCATGGGTTGTTCTCTCTGTTTTCAGCCACCATTGCTTCCTTTTCAATTTTTCTTTCTTTCCTTAGTCTCCTCACTGTTCTTTCTATTTCAGGATCAAACAGGAGCGAGTCGAGACTTGTGGATCTTCGCATTCATTGAAGCACCGAAAGAAAATAAAAAATCAATAAACAAAATAAAAACAAAGCAAAAATAAATACAAACAAAAATAAAATATAAATATAAATATAAATTAAAGCTAAGATTACTTGTTAATAGTATTAATGTGAATTAAACAAACGATCCCCGGCAACGGTGTCAAAAGCTTGTTGTGATATTTTATATCGTATCGCAAGTGTACGATACTTTATGTTCTCTTAGTTGAAGAGACTGGCCCTTTTACCTATAGAGAATCGATGTTGGACATCAACTCCGTGAAGTGGCAAGACGCCATGAAATCCGAGTTAGACTCAATGCATGAGAATCAAGTTTGGAACTTGGTTCCGCTTCTTGAAGGAATTGTTCCTATCGATTGTAAATGGATTTACAAGAAGAAGCGCGGGCCCGACGGAAAGGTTGAAACCTTTAAGGCCCGACTAGTAGCTAAAAGTTACTCTCAGCGACCTGGTGTCGACTACGATGAAACATTTTCGCCAGTTGCAATGCTAAAGTCTATAAGGATTTTGTTGTCTATTGCCGTTTACCATGATTACGAGATTTGGAAAATGGATGTCAAAATGGCTTTTCTAAATGGATTTCTTGATGAAGAAATCTATATGGATTAGCCGGAGGGTTTTGTATCCAGCGAGAACTCGGGCATGGTATGCAAGCTTAAGAAGTCCATTTATGGACTTAAACATGCGTCGCGAAGTTGGAATCTTCAATTTGATGAGATAATCAAATTGTCTGGTTTTCTCAAGAATTCGGAAGAATCTTGTGTGTATAAGAAGGCCAATGGGAGTATGGTGGTATTTTTAATTCTCTATGTTGACGATATCCTGGTCATTGGAAATGATATCAGGATGATGCAAGGTGTCAAAGCTTACCTCTGTAAGAATTTCTCCATGAATGACCTGGGTGAAGTTTCTTATGTCTTAGGCATAAAACTCTATAGAGATAGAGAAATGAAGCTTATGGGGTTATCCAAATCAACGTACATATATAATATTTTAGAGCGGTATAATTTTGGTAACTGTAAGACAGCAAACATACTGTTCAAATATGGCTTACATCTTTCCAAGAAGATGTGTCCATAAACAGAAGATTAGAAAATTAGAATGTCTAATCAACCTTATGCTTCGTGTTTAGGCAGCATCATGTATGTCATGTTATGTACTAGACCTGATATCAGCTTCGCAGTTAGTGTGACCAGCAGATATCAGTCCAATCCAGGAAATGACCATTGGATGGACATTAAACATATCATCAAGTATCTTAAAGGTACTAAGGATAAATTGATAATATATGGAGGAAATGAACTGCAAGTTAATGGGTATACGGATTTCGATTTCCAATCGAATCCTGATGATAGAAAGTCTACATAAGGATTCAAGTTTACCCTTAACGGAGGTGCAGTTTGTTGGAAGAGTTCCAAACATGGGTCAACAGCTGATTCCACCACAAAGGCAAAATATATTGCAGCTTCTGAAGCTACAAAGGAAGCTGTATGGGTTAGGAACTTTATCACCGAATTGGGAGTAGTCCCAAGTATCGATAATCCGATTCCGTTATACTGTGATAATACTGGAGACATTGCGCAAGTAACGGAACCAAGGGCACATCAGAAGTCGAAGCATGTGGAACGAAAATACCACATCATTTAAGAGATTGTGTCGTGAGGGGACATTATCGTGTGTAAGGTACCGAGTGAAGATAATGTAGAAGACCTGCTTACCAAGGTCATTCCTCCGAATTTATTTGATAAACATATGGAGTCGATAGGTATTAGATACAATCGACATTAGCACTAGTGAAGATAATACAAACATGTAGATTTTGTTAGGGTTGGTGCTCATAGCGTAAATTTTCTTATGTATTTCCCTGTAAATACTTATGTAACATTTTATTATGAATAAAATAAGCAGTTTCTATTATGTAACATCTCTTTTTATATGGTAAAGACGTAAATGACCTTAGAATGATTAATTATGATACTGTTACAAAAGCATCGCAATTGACATTGAGTTGTATCATGACGTTGTCATTCTTAGACAGTTCCTAGTCAAGGTTTACACTACTTGGTCAGTAAAGTAAACCTGTTGAGGCTGATATATGTCGTATATTGGAATCTTGGATTCCAATGGTTTCTCAATGAACCATGAGTCTTGGAGACTCGTATAGACATGTAGGTGTTTATAGCGGATAAACACTGAATGACTCACCGAAGATTCTTAATGGATGGTACACCAAAGTCAATAAGAATCTTCTCAGGTTGAGTGAGCATAGTGATTCTTTGACTTGAGATACCACTGTGGATATATGAGTTATCATCCACACTTAGATGGCAGTCACGTCACCAATCTATTTAGATCAGACCTCCGCCAATTCGTTGGGTGTGGACTTACACTCAATATATCCTATGTTTGTCAAGAAATGATATGTCAGTTCTGTGTACAGAGAATATGTATTCAATATGAAATTAGCAATCTGTTAAATCCATGGGCCTGTGGTACACTGTAGAAGTTAGTTCTAAATGTTATTAAGGGATTGCTAATAGAAATGTCGACGTGATTATATCTATAGAGATATGACGTTTATATCTATATCTCTGGAATAATCTGAATACCTGTGACAGAAGGATTATACGTATGCAATGACCTCGACCTGTATGATTAAGAGAGTTTATACGTGATCATCATAATTTACGGGTGGGTAGATTATGGACACGAAATTGGATTTTGTGACGGATATGTCTGACCCTAGAGAGGTCTCACTAATGAAATATACTCGTAGAGCACTAAGGCAACTTTGATGAATAATATTGATTATTTATAAATCATTTTAGGTTTAAACGAAAAATACATGCAAATGGACCTAATGGTCATTCCTAAATAATGTGTATTTGTATTAATTAAATGTCAAATTGTGATATTTGACATATATCAT
This sequence comes from Zanthoxylum bungeanum, assembly GCA_019454045.1. Classification (NCBI taxonomy): domain Eukaryota; kingdom Viridiplantae; phylum Streptophyta; class Magnoliopsida; order Sapindales; family Rutaceae; genus Zanthoxylum; species Zanthoxylum bungeanum. The sequence goes on along the minus strand of SKCR01048360.1, from coordinate 43,914 downwards.
TAATATATATGATTTGAATATTTAAAGTAAATATAATACATATATTTAAAATATTTATATTTAAATAATTATTTAATTATTTAATTGTAAATAATTAAAGTAATTAAAATATAAATATCTTAAGTTATGATTACATTAGTGATCTGTGCGTAATCACACGTGTATAACGTAAGCGCACGTATCGTTCAAGTAGTATAAAAAGTATCGATCCCACAAGGACTGAATACCTAAGCTATTAATTAATGAAGCTAAATGTTTACAAGTATATAATGGATTGGTTGTTTGATTTGAAAGTGACTTAAAACAAGTAAATGAAATTGCTCGAAAATAGATTGAAGAAAATTCAAATTTATAAAATTATCCAGGGTTGTGAATCTTTCCAATATCTATTAAAAGATGAAGTAGTTATTTTACGTTTGTGTAATATATTGGTTTATTAACCTGGAACACGAAATTATGCAAAAGTCTCTTCCGATGGTCAGATACAAATACCCAGTGTAACTTAATTAATCATATTCCTATGTTAACCAAGTTATCTGAATTCATTAAGATTAATTTCCAATTATGGCTACCCCCGCCCGACAGGTACATTCCTATCATGTAAGGAAATCTATTAAAGGGTTATCTATCCTCAAGGAAGATCGTGGGCTATTAAGTCTAAGATCTTAAACCTAAAATCCCTTTTCAAAGTTCATTTCAAGTTTACCAAATCAATCTTATTAATTGCCAGTTAACAAGAAGATTTAAAACTAAGGCTCAATAAATAAACTTTTATATTACCCAAAAAAAATAACCCTTATTAACCGGTGATATTGGAATTCATCACAACCCCAGATAACTGACTTAGTTATGACACATATTTACTGGGCAGTAAAAGCTTAAATAAAATAAAAGACATAAAGTAAATTGCTGGAAATTAAATACTGAAAAGTAAATGACGGAAAGTAAATGCTGAAAATTAAATACTGAAAATTAAATGCTAAAAAGTAAAAGCTGAAAGTAAATTAATGAAAAGTAAATGCTGAAAGTAAATTGCTGAAAAGTAAATAAAGTAAAGAGTATAATAAAAGAAAATGCTGAGGTAAAAGGATTCACTTTTATTACTTCTATTTTAGATATCTCACTTAATATAATATATTAACTTTGCATGATAATTACCAACCATCCATATAGGCGGTATCCAGATAAAGTCAAATTAATAATTAATTACCAACCGACCAATCAGGCGGTATCTAGTTTAGTCAGGTTAAAACCAATTTCAATAATTACCAACCGACCAATCAGGAGGTATCCTCATTAAGTCAAGTTTTAACTAGTTTATATATTATATTTAAGGGAGATTAATCTAAATATACTAATAAAAGCTTTACCTCTTACCCCAGCAAAGGGGAGTTACCTCATCATTACTGAAAAGTAAAAACTGAAAATTAAAGAAATGAAAGTACTGGCGTAAAAGTAAATTGCAGAAAGTAAAGACTGAAAAGTAAAGAAAAGAAAATGTGAAAGCTGAAATTAAATACTGAAAGCTTTAAATAAACAAGTAAGATACAATCTTCTTAGTATTCTTAAGGAATTACATAGAATAAGGTATGAATTTACAAATGAAATGGCTTGAATATTTATAGGCAAAATTTTACCTCCACCAAATCCATTATTAATTGCTCCATTAATTGCTCCACCAAATCCATTATTAATTACTTCACTAATTTCTCCACTAATTTCTATCATGTTTGGTGGGAGTGTTTGAATTTTTTTATTTATTTATTTATTTTTTTGCTTTGAAATTGACTTTAATAATTACACATAACACACTTACGGATGTTTCATCAATTTCGGTCATTAAATCTTAAGAATTCGAAATTATTTTGTTCTTAAAAGTTGTAGATATTTGAGTCGTCTTTAATCTGAAACTTGAATTAGCTCAATCCAATATCGGAGTAAAAATTTATGCCCAAAATACAACAATTACGCAAAATTGGAATTTCCAAAACTGCACTTCGTTAGAACGCCCTTTCAAGTTTCCAATCTCCAAAATTAATATGTCAAGTCCATTTTTTGCCCTTTTTGACCCACATTTCATCCTAAATGATTCCATTGAGTCCTAACATTTATTTTATCTGCAAAATAAACTAAAACACATCAAAACGTTCATCAAACCCGAGAAACTAAACAAAATATTAAGTAAAATGGGATAAATATTGATATATTTTCCGCTCATCACACCCCAAACCTAACATTTTGCTAGTCCTCCAGCAAAACAATAAAATAAAATACAAGAAACAATTAAAATTAAACTAAGCCACTTTCGTAGGGATCACGGTTGCATTTAGCGTATGCAACAAGCCTTTAAACCCCTAGGTGTACCTAATGGACGAGTTGAAGTCTCCTGAGGGCTTACAGCAACGATACCCACAAATGTTACAAAAGTAAAAAGATAATAAAACTAATGCACACAAAAGCAAAAAGACAATAGAAAAGAGAATAAAGAAGTTAGTGACTAAACAGGTGAAACTTCTTATCGAAGTTAATAGTTGTTTTATTTCTTTCCAAATTACCGAATAAGTGAATTCTCCGATTATTTTTTTTACTATTCTTCATATATATAGCCAACAAAATATTAATCAACTCATTTTTCTCCCACAATAGTCACAAGTGCAGTTGAAAAGAAATTAATATTTTTGTCCTAAAGTTTTATCAGAATTCACACCTTTTTTAGCAATGGAATATTTTTGATTTTTTTTTTATTTTTGATTTTTTTATTTATATACAAATCTTCCATCTATGTAGCAAGCTTTGGGCCAGTGACTCCCAAACCAGTTGGTTTTAGGGCACTAGGTGTTAAGATACCCACAATGACTTAATTACTCAGACTTCAGATATATATATATATATATTATTGCAACATCTTTGATCCATGTAGCGAGCTTGGGCCAGTGACTCCCAAACCAGTTGGTTTTGGGCACTAGGTGTTAAAACACCCTTACAGACTTTATAACTCGGATCTCAGAGTTTTTTTTTGCTCCATCGCTTTTTATAGATGCTTCCTCCAATTAAACTAGAGCACTGAATATTACAAACTTTTCAATTACATCTCATGTCTGTATGTTACCATGTATGCTGATAATACCTGTCAACTGAGCATATGAAGATTCATTTTAGTATGTATAAAGAATTCACAGATTAAATAATTTAAAAGGAAATAAACAAAAATTAACCTGTTCCTAAATAGGTTGAGATACGTCTCAGGAATGGAAATTCCTTACACAGCTATCTCACACCAATTTCACATGATTAATCAAATAAAAAACAAAAATACAAAATAATTTTTTGGTTTTTGTAAAAAATTTCAAATTTTTTTTGGCTTTTTCAAAAAATTTTGACTAAAAATAAAACAATAAAAACAAGATACAATTAAACTATTCTCCTCCCCAAACTAAATGAGACATGTCCCCCAATGTTTAAACAGTAAAAGAAGAGTTTAGAAAATGTACCTGGTTAGCTGAAATTCTACATCTAAATGAAAAGTTAAAGGTTAAGATCCAGATTTATCCGACACCTCTTACCACGATCATTATCAGACTAGTTTATCTTGGAAAGAATGGGGTCAAATTGAGGTTCAAAGGCTAAGATTTGGTCAATTAAATCTGGGTCAGTTCTGTCAGTTAAGATGAGTTCTTTTACAGGCTTTGACATGAACCCATTTCTCCGGGCATCATCAAGAAACACACAAAGAAAATCATAAAATCCATCAACATTGTACAATCCAGGCGGTTTCTGGTGTATGTTCAAGTTTGCCCAAGATAGTACTGTAAAAAATTCCTCCATCGTGCCCAAGCCTCCTGGCAAAGCAATAAAAGCATCAGCACGGTTAATCATCTCTACCAGTCGTTCAGACATACCTGGAACGATTAGTTTCCTCGCCGTTTGATGATCCAATAAGATTCGCCTCCGCCAAGAGTTTTGGGATGATTCCCAAGACTTGACTGCCTCCATCCTGTACAGCCTTTGAAACGATCCCCATTAGTCCAAGATGCCACCGCCATATACTAAGTGCATATTTCCCTGCAGCAATGACTCGACCCAATGTGTGCCAGTTACGTATTCTGGTTTAACACCAACACTGGTACCGCCAAAACACACAGATTTTTCAACCCGTTCTTGAAGTAGCTTCCATTTTTATCTGGATGCCTTCAAAGGTGCAATGATGAGTTGAATTATAGAACCTGAAAAGGTGAGTAATAATGGCACAAGTATCTTCTAAAGGACGATTAGTAGCAAAATAGTAAATCGTGAAATCAAAAAGTAGCCTGGATCTGTCGGGAGAAAATAACAAAACAAATCACAATTATTAGGAAAAGACAAAGAGATATAAAATTACAATAATGTAAGGCTTGAATGACGTCTATGCGTCAGGGACAAGCTTCCCATCCAATTTTCTTATAAATTGGCAACAGGGTCTTTTAGAGTCAGATTCCCGAGACTTAACTGTTGTCTTTCTTTACGGAATTGTGCATATAACATGAGAATTTCGTGATGAACACATATCCAAGGGATGCGTCTCAAGAGTTTTAGATATGTCATCCAAAGACTCCTTACTCAAACCATCCCTTAATGAAATTAATCTTATCTTTGCGGTTATCAGACATCATTCCTAAAGATGACCACGAGTATCACAAAACATACGAGCACATTTATAACAAACACATTATTTTAGCTATTCTCTTTTTAGCATATACTTCTTCCTAAACCAGACAGATGTGAAATAAAAGAGTCAGAAGGACTCACCTGCCAATCGGACCCGTGCTTCAATAAATCAACGAATGTCAGTAGGCATACTTTTGATCATCAGTAGTCTCATCCGTTCCAAGCGAGCTTTGTAAACTTTCATCAAAGAATTTGAGGAGAGAGAAGGAAATTGCTTGTGAATTTACGAGAGCATCTTCCATCTTGAAATGACTTAACCTGCAAAAACTAACACCGAAAAAATTAAAAGACACCAAATCACAATATATACACAAATTGCTGGGTTGCCTCCCAGCTAGCGCTAAGTTTATGTCGTCAGCTAGACATGATTTCCCAACGTTAGGCTGGATCTGAAAGTGTGACACTTTTTTTTTGTCGCTCAATTGATTCTCCCCAGCAGTGCTTGACACGCTTGTTTTAACCTTGAATGTTTTGTTGGAGTCGGGATCATGTAACTCAACGGCTCTATCTGGTAAAACCTTGGTGATAAGAATGGATCTGACCACCGTGATTTTTGGCTTCCATGGGAAGAGTTTCAAGCTTGACTTGTTTAACAGTACCCTCTGCCCTGGTTCCAGTTGTATGCGCACTCTAACTTCTCATCATGTCTCTTCTTGGCTTTTTCTTTGTACAATTTGGCATTCTCAAAAGCTGTATGTGAAATTCTTCCAATTCATTGAGTTGGTGGAACTGTTCCTCTTCTGTTGCTTGTAGTGCAAGAATAGGCTTCTTTAGTGCGCAATACGTTTTATCTTTCGGCTCCACAGGCAATTTACATCTTTAAGTTTGTCAGTAGAACTTTGCATTGCATTGGAGTTCTGGATGGTACTATTTATCACATCAAGTCTAAAACATTCCTCATTTCTTTTCATCATCTCTGGGAAATTCATGGCCTTGAAATATTGAAGTTACTTCTTGGTCTTGTACCCTCTGTTGGGTTCTCCTAGAACATGCCAATGATCTATTAAGCATAAAATTGTGTGAATTAACAAGTAAGTTGCCGAAAAAATACTCACTTTGATCGGCTATAGGATGTAGAGATAACAAAATTTTCCAACCTTGTGTAGAGCTCCAAGCTCTCCTTTGTTTGTATGTTGAGCTCCAAGCTTGATTCTTGAATTCCAAACTCAAGGAAGGGTTTCCTAACACCTTTGTGTGACTCCTTAGATGTACTAGGATGCAAGATTTTTGATACAAAATCATCACACATGAACCATAGGTTCACGCCAAATTGGAGAGAATAAATGGAAGTAGATTCGGCAATTGCAGATGAGAGAGAAGTGTTTTCAACGCCACAAATTGCCAAGTTTGAGAGAAAAATGAGTAAGTAATGTGTTTTTTGATTTTCCAATATTACCAAATATCCAAAGTTGGTAAATGTCATACCAAATCAAATAGTAAAGCTTTGTGTAAGAAACAAGCTTCCACCAACCACCAACTTCCATCAACCAAAAGGTAACAAAGTTGACTAGTGATGTGACTTGTGGACCCACTTTAAATTCAAAATCTGAGTGGGCCCGCTAAACATAATTCGGGCTCGGGTTCGTTAATTCCGAATTAACGAATTTTCCGTTGCGACTTAATTAAATCAAATTTAATTAAATAATAATGCCTCGCAAAATTATTACGAAAGTATTTTACGAATTAATTCTAAATTAATTCGTTCGCTCGAATTAAAATTCAATTTTAATTCCTTGATGAAATCTGATTTCATTTAATATATAATATATTATTTTATCCCAATTAAATAAATTAAATTGTAAAATCTAATTTCACTATTAAATTTACTTTACCGATTAATTCTAAATTAATCGTATTCTCTCTTCTAAATAAATTTTATCCCAGATAAATTCTTTCGCAATTAATCCTAGATTAATTTTCTCTCTCTCATATTAATCCCAGATTAATTTTGTTCGAGTCAAACGTCATCGGTGAATCTTCGGGAAGCGACCCATGAGATCCCTGGATATGTTGGTAATAAATTCGGTCGTCAGACTATCCGAACACGTGTGTACCCGGTACCATGTTCTTACCGATTTACAAGACATGGATGGCTTCTAGCAAAGCGATGTGTCTTCCCAATTCTCCAGAAATATTCTTTAAGGAATATATAATCTTTGTCAGGCGTAGTATACGTAGTATTGCGTATTACGATCCAGTATCGATATCACATGCTAGGCCTAGGGCTGGAATTGTGTCTGCCTGCCGATACGAACATATATCGGATCTCTGTTAACTAGTCTCTATAATCGGATATCATGACCTAGTCATATATCCCGATGACTGCAGTACATAAGAGTTCTAGTTCCGTATCCTACGTGATCATCATCTCCATATGACTGAAGTGTGATACTTCCATCTTGACATCACACCCAATACACTATGATTCTTAGTATACCCAGAAGAGGCGTACACAGAACCTGTTAAAGCCCGGACGACCAAAACCAAAGTATACTGATTGTCGCAAGTTTTAGAAATGCAAGTCTCAGGTTAAGACCAAATACACCTACCCTGATTCGGATTCCCATAGACACATAGACATACTACCAATGGGATTCTGATGGGTCTATCCAGAGCGAAGCTGTTTCCGTACCATTGGTAAACAGAACCTCTTATTACACTTGCATGAGTATCCAATACCCAAATATATGAGAATTATGTCGTTACATTCCATAACACGCACAAGTGTAATACTAGTCTATTCCGCATTATCGATGTCCAGTCTCGATAATACTACGACTAGGGATATTTAATGATTAAACCTTAGTGAGTAATATTGTCTCATATCTTATTAATCTGGTACTAATCATATGGACTTTTATCATTTATATATCCCGGTAATCCAATTACAAATGATAAAAAAGCAATTTCCTTTGTCACATAGTTAATTTCTACAACAACACCATGTTTTGTACAAATAGTGATGCTATGGGTCATAATTGTCCAACAATCTCCTACTTGGCCTATAACCAATCACTCAAGTGTCCTACACCTGAACTATGTACGGGTCGCTCAAACTTTTGCTGAGAAACAGCTTTTGTCAGCGGATTTGTAATGTTATCATCTGATGCGTTTTATTCGATCATCACATCGCCATGATGTATGATCGAACAAATCAGATGAATTAGTCGAAGTACATACTTGTATCATTGATAAGACTGCGGTTCCTTAGCCTGTGTTGTAGCCCAGCTCAGCTGCTAACAAAATAACACCTAATCCAATTAGGATTATATAGATCCAAAAATGCTTCTTTTGCTGCCTCAGCTGCAGCAATGTTCCGCTTTTGTTATTTATTCGGCAACAGTATCTTGCTTGGAAAATTTCCAGCTCACTGTTCCGATATTCAAACTAAATATGTACCCTTATTGCGACTTAAAGTCGTCTTTGTCGGTTTGGAAACTTACAGCGGTGAACCCAGTCACCTCAAGTTCTCATTTCCTCATATGTTCAGAAAGCATCCTTAGTTCGTCCAAGATACTCAATGATGTTCTTTACATCAATCCAGTGACCATCACCTGGATTGGCCTTATAGCATCTACATATGCTCAAAACATATGAGACATCAGGTCACATACATTTCAAAAAATGTACGAGCTCTGGGAGGGTTGTCAGAAGCTTTCTAGATCTATCCCAGTAGATCTTTATTCCTAGAATAAAGCCTGCTTCTCCCAGGTATTCCATGGAGAATTTTAATGAAAGCCAATTTTTCACCATTGTATTATGGGAATGTCATTTCCAAGAAATAATATATCATCATTTTATTGGACAGTTACTGTCAGTGCGCTCCCACTAACCTTCTTATATACACAAGAATCTTTACCGTTTTGAATGAAACCATATACCATTCTGATCTTGTCAAAACGTTAGTTCCAAGAACGAAATACTTACTTCAATCCATAAATGGATCGATTTAACTTGTAAACCTTGTTTGCATGTTTTGGCCTGACAAAATCGTCAGGATGTATATAAACATCCTCCAAAAGGTTTCTGTTTAAGGAAAGCGATTTTGACGTCCATGTACCATATTTCATAAATGAAATATACAGCATTAGCAAGCATTATCCAAATGGATTAAATCATGGCAACATGTGAAAAAATTTCATCGTAGTCGACATTATGCCGTTGACGATACCCTTTCTGTACAAGCCTAGTTGTGTACATTTGTATGTTGCCATCCATGTATGTCTTCCTTGAAGACATATATAGTACCAATAGGCACAATGCCTTCTGGTACATCAACCAGTGTCCAAACTTATTTGTATACATAGAATCCATTTCGGACTTCATGGCACTTTGCCATAAAAGAAGTCGATTCCTCATACGTAGCAAGTTTGTCTTCCTCAATAAGATTGATATCTATATGAGGTGAGATTAGAAAACCCATACCTCCCAGATTGTTTTCTGACTCTCTCCGACCTACGCAGTTCTTGTGTATTCGAAGATTATTGGTACAGTTTCATCCATGATGAACTGTTGGTGTTCCATGAGGACTCGGTGCCTGGAACAGTATTACTCTAATTTTTGATCGAGTTCTACTTTCTTCCCACTTACCACTGCATATAGGAATTCCTCTCAGGAAAACTGCATGGAGAGCAACAACTACATTGTTCTCTTGTGAGTTGTATAAGTACTATACTTTGGTTTCCCTATGACAACCTACAAAAAGGTACTTATCCGATTGGGTTCTAGTTTGGTATCATCCAAACATTTAGCGTATGCCCAACATTCCCAAATCTTCAGGAATGAGAAACCCAGTTTATTTCATGTTCATATTTAATATGAAGTCTGTCTAACATGGAACCTTATTCAAAATAAATAATGCACTGTTTAATGCATATCCTGTGAAGGAAATTGGTAGCTTAGAGCGACTCATCATTAACCTTACCATGTCCAACAAAGTTTGGTTTCTCTGTTCGGACACACCGTCAAATTGAGGTATCCCATGAGGAGTCCACTGTGAAAGAATACTATATTATTTCAAGTAATCTTGAAACTCATATGTTTAAGTATTTTACACTATGGTCTAACCGTAATGTTTTTAATACTTTTACCGCTCTATTTTCTTACTTCGTGTCGAAACTCTTTGAATTACTCAAAAGTTTCTGACTTGTATTTCATAAGATACACATAACCGTAACGCGATGCCACATCCGTAAAGGTTACGAAGTATTCATATTCACCTCTAGCCTAGCTAGATATGGGCCCACTTACGTCACAATGAATGAGGGCTAACAGATCGGTGGCACTTGCATTTTTTCCAAGTAAAAGATGTTTTAGGCAGTTTGCCTAATAAACTAGATTCGTAGACATTATTTGAATTAGAATCAAATCCGTCCTAGTATCCACTCTTCGAAAGTGTGGATATACGAGTCCTGTTAATGTGTCCCAGACAACAATGCCACTTTTAAGTCTCAACAGATTTATAAGTTTGAGCTTTTGTTTGTCATATTATATGTTTGAGATTTGTTATATTCAAAATATAAATACTGTTATTCACATCTAATGTGTATATCTCAATATCATCTTTATAAACAAAACACCTAGTGTTCTGGAACATAAAGGTATACCCGCAACGGGTTAAACTAGATATAGAGATAATGTTTCTAGTCAATTTAGGTACATTAAAACAGTTTCCTAATTTAAGTACATGCCTAAAGGGCAGTTCCAAAACTTAGTTTTCTACGGCCAAAACAACGACTCATGTCATGTTTCCAACTCATAGGTCGATCTCAACTGAAGCCAGTCCCCTGCTAATCAGCAGATCCCGCACATCAGTACATATTTTTATGTACCACATCCAGTATCTAAAATCCAATTTTAAAACCAACAGTGGACATGTTTATAACAAATATACCTGAAGTCGGAGCCTTGCCCATCTTCACTTCCTTCATGTCTGCCTTTGTCCATACGACAGTCACGCTTCCAGTGACCCCATTTGCCACAGTTTTGGTAGACATCTTGGGATATGTCTTTTTTCTTCCCAGAAGACTATGACAATTTTGCTTTTGCCCCTTTTCACATCCCTAGAAGTCTTCGGCCAAGCCTAGACCTTCTGGGATGTTGAAGTAAGATACGTCTTGCGCTTCTTGCCTTTTTGCAAGCTCTGGCTCTGTCTCATTGAGCATAGTCATTAACTCTCCAAGAGTTTTCTTTTGCAATTAGTACTTCTAAGATCTAAGAATATATCTATGAAGATCATTTAATTTCAACATCATGGTATAAGGATCTAATCCTTAGTTCTGACGAAGAAATTAAGGAGTCATTGCAACAAGCATAACAGATTGAGCACTAAAGTTATCATCACAATGAGTCTTCCAAAGCTCACGCTCTACTATTTGCTCAACTCCGGGCTTAGGCTCGAGAGGTCGCTCTATCAAATAGAGTAACTTCTCAACTCCCATGACTATCCTGAGATTCATTCCCAATATGGAAAATTAAAAGCCGCTTAAAGACATTTTCACCTAGGATTATGTTCTTTAACGCTAATCTTTCAGGTTATAATGATTGTTATAGTCCAACTATCCAATCAACGATTTCGGGTACAAGCTAATGTAATGTTTACTATAGTCTAACAATATAATTAATTACAATTTTGATTGGTTAAATTCAAATATATTGATTACTATAATCCAATTATATAATCAACTATAAATGAAATAGTTTGAATACAGTCCAACTGTTCAATTAAAATAACAATTGAATATTAGTCTAACTAATATATATTTATTATTAATGACGAAAAATGAAATGAGTGCGTATTGGCAAGTATCTAAACGAAATTACAAATTTGATACTTGCCTCCCACTATTTTTCGGCGAGCCTCTAACCCTCTGTGGAGTACTCGGGAAACCTAGTTTCCTAGTGGGCTAGGATCCCGTTAAATAACACACAACCTTGACTTTAGCCAATAAATTGTATGAAACTTAACTAGGTAGATCTCTAAGATCAATTGGATCCCATCCAATTCATAGATCCAGTAGGTGGACCTCCAAGTCCGAAACATATATCCAATATATGCCAATATATCTGATATATTCCCTAACATTTTTCCTCTAAATCAACTAAGCCTTGGTGTAGGACACAGAAATCGGCGACGCTGTTCCAGGCTGGCGGCCCGGTCGGCATTACGGAGTAGCCCGCGGGGGACTAAACCGGAAAAATAAAATGGAGTCGCCACCCAGTGTGAACTGGGAAATGATTTAAGGCCGCACTCACCCCTCGCAAGGGAAGACCTCAAACCGTTGGGTTCAGAATGGTCCCTTACTTATGCCACTTGTAACGAACAGATTTATGCGATAATATAACCAAGTCTACACAACATACACACGCAAGAATAACTTATATCTAAGTTTGCACGCATAGAAGTAAGTAAAATAAAGGCAAGCACACAATCTCATGAACACATTAAGTATATAAATACGGAAATATAAATAACTAATAACGGTAAAAAAATGTCAATAATGAAATGATATGATTAATCACGTAATGCAAAAGAAATGACCAAAGAAGCAAACGTGCATGAAATGTGACGAAAAGAAATCTGTGCACTGTATGTGCGTTCGTGTAGCGTTTGAAATGCGTTCGAACGGTAAACAAAATGTTTGCGTTCGTATAACGTTCAGAAATGCGATCGAACGGGACGAGGCCTGATGCATGATAAAACATAATGCATGCACGTTAAAGTAGCGTTCTGAAACACGTTCGAATGGAAATGAGACAGAATGTCCGTGTTCGTATAGCGTTCGGAAAAGCGTTCGAATGGGGTAAGACCTGATGCATGATAAAATAAAATAGATACGCGTTCGAGTAGCATTCGTAAACGCGTTCGAACTGACTGAGGCAGAATGCATACATTCATGTAGCGTTCGGAAATACGTTCGAACGAGATCACCAAAATGGCATTTGAAATGACACAAACACATGCATGGATAAACAAATACATAATGTAGGACCTCGTATGCTCGATTGAATATATTTCATATTCAATCGAGTGTACTTCGTCCGGCGCGGCAAAATATCGTGGTAAATGTAGCCTTTAGGCATTTCCCTCGAATAGATGACCTTTAATCCACCTTAGTTAGCCCATGCGCATTAAATTATCAATGCATGACTAAAGAAACAACACATCGAAAATAAATAGCGAAACAAAATTAAATACCAAAATGTAACACGTGCTTGAAAGTTTCTCAAGCGGTACATGGAGCTGTATCCCAAGTACAGACCACACTACCGTCCATTCAGATTCGGCTACGAAATTTACGTCTGTGTTTCCATCCGATATACCGCAAGAGATAGCACGCAATCATCAACTCAATGTATGCATGGGATATGATAATGCATGTGATGAAACAACAATAAATAACAGAAAAGCTAAGTGCGAAATATTAAAGGAAAATAAATGACTGAAAATAAATACAGAATAGTAAAGAGATGTGACCAATGGTTTGGCCGTTTTTAATATAGGGCTTCGCATGCCCGATTGGACGTATTCCACGTCCAACCAAGCATGCCGTGTCCGGATAACAAAATAAAATATAACAAAAGGTGCCCTCAGGTCTTACCTTTTTAAGATGCTCCTCGGAAGTGCGTTACGTCGTCGCCGGAAGGGTTAATGCTCCTTATTTTTCTGGTTTTCTGGTTCAATATTTTCCTTCGCTGTTCCGCTATTTTCACTGCCGTTTTCTCTATTTTTTCACTGTTTTTGCTATTTTTTACTGCAGTTTTACTCGTCGTATTGGTTCACTGTTTTGGGGTGATATTTGGACTGTTTTGGGGTATTCTTTACTGCGGTTTAGGGGGATATTTTACTTGCTGTTTTGGGGTGTTATTTCAGTGGGGTAATGGGTTGTTTGTGTTCGGTTTCGGCAGGGGACAATTTCTTGTTCGTTCGGTGCTAAGGACTCCAATAATGGCTTTGTGTGCATGTGTTCTGGTGAGCTGTGATTGTGTTGTTTGTTGTGTGATGGTCACGGTGGCTGCTGTTGATGATGAATGGCAGTGTGTTGAGAGAGGAAGGCTTGTGGCCTGTCTAGGGTTTGATTTGTGCGTGTGATTGCCTATAAGGGGAGAAGAGAGAGATGGGCTGCCGAGTCAGTGACCTATGGTTTTATTATTTATTTCGTTTTTGGAGAGGGAGAGAAAGAGATGGGCTGTTGTGCGTGAGGTATCTGGTTTCTTTGTTACGGCCATATGTTTCATGTGGGAGAGAGAAGAGGGAAAGGTGATGGGTCGAGTGTTGGACGTGAAATAAGCTAGGGTTTTTAGGGGCTGCTGTTGGTTATTATTCTCGACTGTGTGTGGGGGTTTCTGCCTTGAGCTGTGAGTTTAGTTTTATGGTGAGAGAGTGTCTGTGATGAAGAGAGGAGCCATGAGTCCAAATGTATGGGAGATGAGTGTATGTGATGAAGAGAGGAGCCGTGAGTCTTAATGTATGGGAGAGAAGTGTCTGTGATGAAGAGAGGAGCAGTGAGTCTTAATGTATGGGAGAGGAGTCGTGGGTTTATTAGTGTTATGTTTTATAGTTACTAGCTAGGGTTAGGGTTGTGCATGGGTTTTCAATAAGGAAATGGATCAAGTAATAAAGGGATACATCAATTTATTAAGGGATTAAAATCATGTAATTTTGGTGGGGGTATATTTATTTTGGGAGGTGATTTATTTAGATTGGATTTGTTTTATTTAATTTAGGAATGGTATTTGTTTAATTTTAATTGGATTTGATTTAATTTAATTGGATTTGATTTAATTTAATTGAATTTAATTTAATTTGTGACATGTGTTTTAAATGTTTTAATTATTTTTGGATTAGGCTTGGGCGAAATGGGCTTTGGATGGGTGCGGGGTTTTGGCCGAGGCTTAATATTTTAAAACAGAGATCAATCGGGTGAATCCGACGTCCGTTTCCCACGACTTCCACAACTTATTGGGTAGTGCCTCCATATGAGGCTCATCCTTCGGCTTTATGCAAAAATGCAGTGTTTACAGTCGCCCCCACTTTGATGGGACTTATGCATTGTGTGACAGTGACAATCCTATCAAAGTTATGCATGCATTTTTACTTACCTGGTTTGTCGGCTGTCGTACTTACATGCTGCTTTACGCGATGCTTCAAACTGAGTTGATGTGGTGGTGAGGTGCTTGACCCCTGGTTCATTCCCGAACCGTTACTTGACGAAAGATGGTTCATTCCCGAACCGTTACTGAGTTGAGGTGGTTCATTCCCGAACCGTTACTTGATGAGAGATGGCTCATTTTTAAACCGTTACTGATGATAGATGGTTCATTTTTGAACCGTTACTTGATGAGAGATGACTCATTTTTGAACCGTTACTGATGAGAGGTGGCTCATTTTTGAACCGTTACTGATGAGAGGTGGCTCATTTTTGAACCGTTACTGATGAGAGGTGGCTCATTTTTGAACCGTTACTTGATGAGAGATGGCTCATTTTCGAACCATTACTTGATGAGATATGGCTCATTTTCGAACCGTTACTTGATGAGAGATGGCTCATTTTTGAACCGTTACTGATGAGAGGTGGCTCATTTTTGAACCGTTACTAATGAGAGATGGCTCATTTTCGAACCGTTACTTGATGAGAGATGGCTCATTTTTGAACCATTACTGACTTGCTCGTATTTTCCATTTTTTTCCTTTTTTTTCTTTAAAAACCTGCGAACACAAAACAAAAATTACATGTATGTGATATGTATGCATGTATGCATTGATGTATTTCCTATTCCGATGGGTTAGGCATTCCTTGTGCTTTTTGGTGCCCTTTGCATATAAAAGTCTTTGGTCGCCCCCTAGGTATGCTTATAGTTTCCTCCTGTCAATTCTACTCTGGTGATTGCTCAGTTTTCTTTGGTCCCATGGCTCAAGATCCCGTTATATCCCTTATCCACAGGGTGGTAGACTGGTCGCCCCCAGTCTTGGTTTAGCTTTTTGTTCTTCGTTTCTTGCATTAGGTCAAAGTAGATCATGTGATGTGACGTTTCCATACCAACATATTATACTACCTCTTACGAAATAGTCCCAATAGTTATACATATTGTTGCCCTCAAAGGATGCCTAGTGTCAAAACCGGAGAACCTTCAAAGTACTCGATGTAACTCAAATCCGACTGTTTGAATAAATGATTTGAACCAGGCTCAAAGTGTGTGTGTGCTAAGGTTCTTTTACAGCTTGATCCTTGGGTAAGCCAACTCAATGATTTTGTTTCAAAGAATGGGATCGAGGGGTCAAACCAACTTAGATGTCTTGATCATGCTCTGTAATTACTTCTACGTACTCATGTGATATAATTTTCTTTTCCTTTTCTTTCATTTTTTTTTTCACACCTACCCTTTAAGGTAGCATTTCTCCTCATGGTGGTCATAATACCTGCCCATTGGTAGCTTCACGCTTATCGGTTATAGGTGGTTTATATTTTCTTCTTGAGAGACTTTTCTTTGGTTTCCAACCATACCACATATCGTAACACAAGTAAGTCAAGATGGACATCTAAGCGAACGGTCATTCATCGATCCACAATCTCTTTAACTAGTCACCTTGCCGACTACTCAGGCTTTCACTGCTAAGATCCTATAATTAAATGCTCGTGAGTATAGTCAAGATCAACTACTCAAAATATCGGATGAGAGTACCTCTCGCACTTATCGTTTCTAAGGTTTCACCCTAAAGCAAAAAATTTCATCATCAGAATCATGCTTAACTATTAAGGAAAATACTTGAACAAGTAGGCAAAATCAACGTCTTTATTATTAATAAATACATGACTAAAATTGAATCAGATCATGAAAGTAAGCATCTCTGAATTTTGCAGCCTCGCCTTCTTCTGTCTTCTTGCTTTCTTCAAACATCAGATTTTCCAACTGCAGTAGTTCTTTTTCCTATTGACTTCCCCATTTTGCAACCTCCTCCTTGTCACAGTTCGAGAAGTTTTGCCAAAAATCCCCCTTCTGCTATATCTCATCTTTACTACTGTTGCCACACATCCCGATGCGGGAAGTTTGGTGGTTATGAGTTTGGAGGACAAGGCTGTCGAATAGGCCGAAGTTGATCATGTGGGTAGGTGGAGGGTTTCTGAAGAGAGGAGCCGTGAGTCCTAATGTATGGGAGAGTGTATGTGATGAAGAAATGAGCCGTTGATCGGAGCGTAAACACACACGTATAACGCAAGCGCACGTATCGTTCAAGTAGTATAAAAATATCGATCCCACGAGGACTTAATATCTAATCTATTAATTTTATGAGGTCAAATGATTACTAGTATCTAACAGGTTGTTTGATTGATTTGAAATGGTGACGATTCTAAATTTAAAAACAAGTAAATAAAATTGTTCGAAAGTAGGTTTTAAGAAAATTCAATATAAAAAACTATCTAGGGTTGTGATTTCTTCCAATATCATTTTAAAGATGAAGTGGTTATCTTAAAGTTGGGTAAAAGATTGATTTATTAACCTGGAACACTAAATTATGTAAAAGCCTCTTCCGATGGTCAACTACAAATATCCAGTATAACCCAATTGAACCATATGTCTATGTCAACCAAATTACCTGGATTCATTAAGATTAAGTTCCAATTATGGCTACCCCCGCCCGACAGGTATATTCCTATCCTGTAAGGAAATCTATTAAAGGGTCCTCAAGGAAGATCGTGGGCTATTGAGTCTAAGGTCTTAAACTTAAAATCCCTATGTCTAGTTCATTTACGTTTACCAGTTCAATTTTATTAATAGCCAGTTAATAAAAAGCATTAAGATTAAGACTCAATAAATAAACCTTTATATTACCCAAACTATAATTTAACCCCTTATAAACCAGTGATATTGGATTTCATCACAACCCCAGATAACTAATTTAGTTACAACACATAACTAGGGCTAGTAAAAACTTGAAAATAAAAGACATAAAGTAAAAATGCGGTAAAGTAAATACTGAAAAGTGAATTACAATAAAATAAAATGCTAAGGTAAAAGGAATTACTTTTACTACTACTAATTTAGATATCTCCCATAAAATAATATATAAACTTGTGATAATATTACCAACCGACCAATCTGGTGGTATCATTATTAAGTCAAATTAAGTCCAACCAGCCATTAATGCGGTAAAAAGATTTGTCCATGAACCTGCCATATAGGCGGTAAGAAAGTTTAATTACCAACCGACCAATCTGGCGGTATCCTTTATTAATCAGGTTTAAATAGTGAATATATTATTTTTAAGGGAGATTAATCTAAATAGTATTAGTAAAAGAATTACCTTTCACCCTAGCTGGAGAAGTTACCTCCTCATGGTAAATAGTAAAAACTGTAAAAAGTAAAAAACAAGTAAATTACTATTATTACAAAACATAATTAAAATTAATTACAAAACTAAAAAAAACTAAAAAACTAAAAATTAAAAGAAAGTAGAGAGAGAAACTCTCTCTTTAGATAGAATATAAGAGAGAGAGTGGTACAATGAATTCTGAAATCACGAGCTCAATTTATAGGCCTCGGTAGGCTTCCAGCGTCGCGACGCCAGGGTCTTCAGCGTCGCTACGCCAGCTTTTGTCGACGTGGCACGCTCTGGTTCACCGGTTTGAAGATTTTGGATAAGCTGATAAGGTGACACGTGGCGAGGTGGTTAGGCTTCAATTATTGTGACACGTGGCGACTTCTGATTGGTCGATGAGATTCTTATCTGCCACGTGTCAGATAAGGATTAGATACTCAATTATTGATGTTGACGTGGCGGTGACGTGGCGACACGTGGGAAAGAGACTATCGGCACCATAGGATTCTGATACGTGGCACTTTCTGATTGGTTGATGATGACATGGCGGTGAGGTGGCAGTTGACTTGGTCAACCTGGTGATGTGGCTGATGACGTGGAGTGACACGTGGCACACGTGGCGATGATGACTGTCGGCACCGTAGGATTCTGACACGTGGCACGGCGCATGTTAGCAGATCGGCTGTGATGGTGACACGTGGTACGGCGCACGTTAGCAAAGTCAAACTTTTCTCAGATTCTGATTTGTGGACCCGGCGCACGTTAGGCGTCGCGACGCGGGCAATTTACTGAAATGTCATTTTTGTCCATTTTCACTGTTTTGGCCCAAATCACCTCCAGAATGTCCTGAAACTTTATTTATCTACAAAATAACACAAAACACATCAAAATATTCACAAAACTCAAGAAATTATACAAAATATTAGGTTAAATGAGTGGGAAATAGTGATAGATTTACCACTCATCACACCTCCAAACCTAACATTTTACTAGTCCTCGAGCAAAACATAGAGTAAAATAACATAAATAAATTAACTAAGCCACTTTCGTAGGGATCACGGTTGCATTTAGCGTATGCAACAAGCCTTTAAACCCCTAGGTGTCCCTAGTGGACGAGTTGTAGTCTCGTGAGGGTTTACAGCAATGATACCCACAAACATTTTACAAAAGTAAAAAGGTAGTAAAACTAATGCACACAAAAGCAAAAAGACAAGCGAAAAGAGAATAAAGAAGTTAGTGACTAATCAGGTGAAACTTCTACTTCAAGTTACTAATTGTTTTGTTTCATTCTAAATTACCGAATAAGTAATTTCTCCAATTATTTTTACCATTCTTCATATACACAGCCAACAAAATATTAAACAACTCATTTTTGCCCACAACAGTCATAAGTGCAGTTGATAAGAGAGTAATATTTTTGTCCTAAAGTTCTATCAGATTTCACACCTTTTTGTAGCAATGGAATAATTTTTCTCATTTTTCTGAATTTTTTTCTTTTTTTTTTCTATTCTATTTTTTTATTTATATACAATATCTTCCGTCTATGTAGCGAGTGTTGGGTCGGTGACTCCCAAACCAGTTGGCTTTAGGGCACCAGGTGTTAAGACACCCCTACAGACTTAATCACTCAGACTTCAGATATATATATTTTTGCAGCATCTTCGATCCATGTAACGAGCTTTGGGCCAGTGACTCCCAAACCAGTTGGCTTTAGGGCACTAGGTGTTGAAACACCCTTACAGACTTAATAACTCAAATCTCATATTTTTTTTTTTACTCCATTGCCTTTTGAGATGTTTCCTCCAATTAAACTAGAGCACTGAATATTACAAACTTTTCAATTTTAGCTCATGTCCGTATGTTACTATATATGTTGATAATATCTGTCAACTGAGCATATGAAGATCCATTTTAGTCCGTTTTAAGGAGAATTCACAAATTAAATAATTCAAAATGAAATAAACAAAAATTAACTTGTTTCGAAATAGGTCTGAGATACGTCTCAGGAGTGGAAACTCCTTACTCAGCTATCTCTACCATTTCACATTTTTAGTCAAAATAAAAACACACAAAACAAAAAACAAAAAACAAAAACAAAAAACAAAATATTTTTGTAATTTTTCAAATTTTTTTTTATTTTTCGAAAAATTTTGGACTAAAAATAAAAACAACACAAACTAAAAACAAGGTACTGATCAACTAATTCCCTCCCCCAAACCTAAATGAGACATTGTCCCTAATGTCTTAAAAAGTAGATGAAGAGTTTAGAAAATAATACCTGGTTAGCTGAAATTCTACAGGAAATTAAAGGTTAAGATCCAGATTAATCCTACGCCTCTTACCACGATCGTCCTCAGACCAATTTATCTTTGAAAGAATAGGGTCAACTCGTGGTTCATAGGCTATGAGTTGGTCTATTAGATCCGGAGCAGTTCTGGCTGTAAAGAGGAGTTCTTTCAAAGTTTTCGACACGAACCCATTTCTCCGAGCATCATCAAGAAACACACAAAGAAAATCATAAAATCCATCAACGTTGAGCAATCCAATTGGTTTCTGGTGTATGTTCAGGTTCGCCCAAGATAGTACTATAAATATTTCCTCCAATGTACCCAAGCCACCTGGAAAAGCAATAAAAGCATCAACACGGTTAATCATTTCTACCAGTCGTTCAGACATACCTGGCATGATCAGTTCCTCTCCGTTTGATGATCCAATAAGATTTGCCTCTGCCAAGGGTTTTGGGATGATTCCCAAAACATGACTACCTCCTTCCTGTACAGCTTTTGAAGCGATCCCCATAAGTCCAAGATTTCCTCCGCCATATATTAAGTGCATATTCCTTGCAGCTAAGACTCGACCCAATTCATGTGCTGCTTCTACGTATTGTGGTTTAGTTCCAACACTACTACCGCGAAACACACAGATGTTTTCAACTCGTCTTCTTGAAGTGGCTTCCATTTTTATGTATTTCTTTTTCAAATCAGGATGCCTTCAAAAGTGCAATGACGGGCTGAATTTATAGTACCTGAAAAAGGGTGAGTAAAAATAGCACAAGTATCTTCCAGATGATGATTAGTAGTGAATTAATATCGTGATAATCAAAAAGGTCTGGATCCTGTCGGAGAAAATTAAAAGAAAACAACAAAACAAATCACAATTATTAAGAAAAGACAAAGAGATATAATATTTACAAGAAAAGTAACGGCTTGATTGACGTCTATGCGTCAGGGACAAGCTTCCCATCCAATTTTCTTATAAATTGGCAAACAGGGTCTTTTTGAGTCAGATTCCCGAGACTTAACAGTTGTCTTTCCTTTTGGAATTGTGCATATAACATGCGAATTTCATGATACACATATCCACTGGGATGCGTCTCAAGAGTTTTAGATATGTCATCCAAAGACTCCTTACTCAAGCCATCCCTAATGAAGCTAATCTTATCTTCGCGGTTATCGGACACCATTCCTAAAGAACGACAACGAGTATTACAAAATATGCGAGCACATTTATAACAAACACACATTCTTTTGGCTCTTCTCTTTTTAGCATATGTGCTATTTCCTAAGCCAGGCAGATGTGAAATAAAAGAGTCAGAAAACTCACCTGCCAATCGAACTCGTGCTTCAATTAACCAACGAATGTCAGTAGGAATACCTTTGATCATCAGTAGTCTCATCCGTTCTAAGCGAGCTTTGTAAACTTTCATAAGAGATTTTTGAGGGAGAGAAGGAAATTGCTTGTGAAGATTTGCGAGAGCATCTTCCATCTTGAAATAACTAAACCTGCAAAGACTAAACACACAAAAATAAAACACACCAAATCACAATATATACACAAATTGCATGGGTTGCCTCCCTGCTAGCGCTAAGTTTAAAGTCGTCAGCCAGACTTGGCTTCTCGAACGTTAAGCTAGATCTGAAAGTGTAACACTTTCTTTTTGTCGCCCAAATGATTCTCCCCAGTAGTGCTTGACACGCTTGTTTTTAACCTTGAAAGTTTTGTTAGCGTCGGGATCATGTATCTCAACGG
This sequence comes from Zanthoxylum bungeanum, assembly GCA_019454045.1. NCBI lineage: Eukaryota > Viridiplantae > Streptophyta > Magnoliopsida > Sapindales > Rutaceae > Zanthoxylum > Zanthoxylum bungeanum. The sequence goes on along the minus strand of SKCR01048360.1, from coordinate 21,863 downwards.
CTCTATTTGGTAAAACTTTGGTGATCACAAATGGACCTGACCACCGTGATTTTGGCTTCCATGGGAAGAATTTCTCCCTTGATTTATTTAACAGTACCTTTTACCCTGGTTCCAGTTGTATGCGCACTAACTTCTCATCATGTCTTTTCTTGCCCTTTTCTTTGTACAATTTGGCATCCTCAAAAGGCTGATTGTGAAATTCCTCCAATTCATTGATCTGGTGGAACTTTTTCTCTTCTGTTGCTTGTAGTGCAAGAATTGGCTCCTTCATTACAAAAGACGCTTTATCTTTAGGCTCCACAGGCAATTGACATGTTTTAAGTTTGTCAGTAGAACTTTGCATTGCATTGGAGTTCTGAATGGTACTGTGTATCACATCGAGTTTGAAACATTCCTCCTTCTTTTCATCATCCGGGAAATTCATGGCCTTGAAAACATTGAATGTTACTTCTTGGTCCTGTACCCTCATGGTTAATTCTCCTTTTTGTACATCAATAATGGTTTGACCTGTAGCCAAGAATGGTCTCCCAATGATGATTGGAACGTCTGCGTCTTCCTCCATATCAAGGACAATAAAATCTGCTGGGAAAATGAATTTGTCAACCTTGACCAGCACATCCTCAACTACACCTCTCGGAAATACGAGCGTTCTATCGGCAAGTTGTAGTGAGACTGAAGTTGGCATTGTTTCTCCAATCTGTAATTTCCTGAAAATAGAAAAAGGCATCAAGTTAACACTCGCACCTAAATCACACAAAGCCTTACCAAAGTTATGTTCTCCTATGACGCAAGGAACAGTGAAACTGCCAGGATCTTTCAACTTCGGGGGAAGTTTCCTCTGAATGATAGCGCTGCATTCTTCTGATAATGCTACTGTCTCGTAATCTCCCAATCTCCGTTTTCGTGAAAGAATATCTTTCATCAATTTGGCATAGGTGGGCATTTGTTCCAACGCTTCTGCAAATGGAATGTTGATATGCAGCTTTTTGAAGATCTCCAAGAACCGGGAAAATTGCTTGTCCAATTTGTTCTTCTGAAGACGTTGAGGAAAAGGTGGAGGTGGAGTGATCTGTTCTTTTTTCTTTTCTTCTTTTTCCTCCATCTGTTGCTTTGTTTCTTTTGGAACTTCCTCAGCAGTTGTTTTGGCTCCAACATCTTTGTTGATTTAAGTACCGCTTTTTAACATGATGGCATGACATTGCTCATTCCCCATGTTTCTTGGATTTGGCTCTGTGTTGCTAGGAAGGGTACCTGGCGGTTGTAACTCTGAGCATTTGCCAGTTGTCCATTTGATTCTCCATGCTTTATAGAAGCATATTGACTTTGAATTAATGCTGCTTGGGATTGAAACATAGCATCATATCTTGCTGCTTGAGAGTCGTGTTTTGCTTCTATCTTTTTCAAGTGGGTCAACACTTCTGTTATTCCTGGTTCATTTGCCTGCTCCTGGCTTTTGTTTAGTTGCTGGAATTCAGGTGGTGGATAGTTCTGCTGTTGGCCTGAATTGTTGCTCCATGAAAAATTGGGATGATTCCTCCACCCTGGGTTGTAGGTGTTGGAACATGGATTGTTCCCTTGTCTGTTGAAATTGCTGACATAATTCACCGTTTCTTCAAGTTGGTTTGACTCTGGTGCTCCTCCATATGGTGAAATTGTGGATCCAGTGGTAAGAGTCTCCATGAATTTGCATATCTGATTCAGCTTGGCGTTGACTGCTGTATTGGCTCCACTTTCATAAATTCCTGCAATTCTTTGGATCATGCTCCTTTCTGTTGGCCATAAAGAATTGTTGTTGGCCATTTCTTCGATTAGGTCCCAGGCTTGATCTTCTCCTTTTGCCATCAAGGCTCCTCCAGCAGCAGCATCGATTGTGGTTCTCATTATTCCAGAAAGCCCATTATAGAATGTTTGGACTTGAAGCCATTTTGGAATCTCATGGTGAGGACATTTCCGGAGTAAATCTTTGTATCTTTCCCAAGCTTCGCATAGAGATTCTGAATCTTGTTGTACAAAGGATGTGATGTCATTCCTTAGCTTTTGGTTCTGGCTGGTGGAAAGTACTTTGCAAGAAATTTGGTGGCTAAAGTGTTCCAAGTTGTGATAGAACCTGCTGGTAGTGAATGTAGCCAAGCTTTAGCTCTGTCCTTCAAGGAGTATGGAAAAACTCACATCTCATTGCTTCTTCTGATGCTCTGTTGTAGTTGAAAGTACCGCAAACTTCCAGGAAGTTACTGATGTGGGCATTAGGATCTTCAGTTGCATTCCCCCGAACTGAACTGACTGCTGAATCATCTGAATGCATGTTTTGATGTCACACGCATTTGCTGGTAAGGGAGGAAGTACAATACAGGAAATGAGTCTGTCAACCACCGGAATGATTCTGTCTCGAATAGGAATTGGTGGTACAACGTTCAAAGGTTCAGGTTCCATGTTGACTAAAGCTTCTTGGCCTTCTCGCCTTTCTCTTCTCAACTGTCTGAGGGTTCCTTCAATTTCCGGGTCAAGCGGTCGGAGTTCAAAGCTTCTAGTTCGTCTCATGAAGTTTCTGAGAACCTGAAACACAAGAAAACAAAAACAATAAGTAAAAAGAACTTAGATACAAGTAACGTATCAAACCCCTAAACTAATAGTAAAAGATAAATAAGTCCCCGGCAACGGCGCCAAAAACTTGATCGGAGCGTAAACACACACGTATAACGCAAGCGCACGTATCGTTCAAGTAGTATAAAAATATCGATCCCACGAGGACTTAATATCTAATCTATTAATTTTGTGAGGTCAAATGATTACTAGTATCTAACATGTTGTTTGATTGATTTGAAATGGTGACGATTCTAAATTTAAAAACAAGTAAATAAAATTGTTTGAAAGTAGGTTTTAAGAAATTTCAATATTAAAAACTATCTAGGGTTGTGATTTCTTCCAATATCATTTTAAAGATGAAGTGGTTATCTTAAAGTTGGGTAAAAGATTGATTTATTAACCATGGAACACTAAATTATGTAAAAGCCTCTCGATGGTCAACACAAATACCCAGTATAACCCAATTGAACCATATGTCTATGTCAACCAAATTATCTGGATTCATTAAGATTAAGTTCCAATTATGGCTACCCCGCCCGACAGGTATATTCCTATCATGTAAGGAAATCCCTATGTCTAGTTCATTTTAAGTTTACCAGTTCAATTTTATTAATAGCCAGTTAATAAAAAGTATTAAGATTAAGACTCAATAAATAAACCTTTATATTACCCAAATATAATTTAACCCCTTATAAACCAGTGATATTGGATTTCATCACAACCCCAGATAACTAATTTAGTTACAACACAAACTAGGGCTAGTAAAAACTTGAAAATAAAAGACATAAAGTAAAAATGCGGTAAAGTAAATACTGAAAAGTGAATTACAATAAAATAAAATGCTAAGGTAAAAGGAATTACTTTTACTACTACTAATTTAGATATCTCCATAAAATAATATATAAACTTGTGATAATATTACCAACCGACCAATCTCGCGGTATCCTGATTAAGTCAAATAAGTCCAACCAGCCATTAAGGCGGTAAAAGATTTGTCCATGACCTGCCATATAGGCGGTAAGAAAGTTTAATTACCAACCGACCAATCTGGCGGTATCCTTTATTAGTCAGGTTTAAATAGTGAATATATTATTTTAAGGGAGATTAATCTAAATAGTATTAGTAAAAGAATTATCTTTCACCCTAGCTGGAGAAGTTACCTCCTCATGGTAAATAGTAAAAAACTGTAAAAAGTAAAAAACAAGTAAATTACTATTATTACAAACATAATTAAAATTAATTACAAACTTAAAAAAAACTAAAAAACTAAAAATTAAAAGAAAGTAGAGAGAGAAACTCTCTCTTTAGATAGAATATAAGAGAGAGTGTGGTACAATGAATTCTGAAATCTCAAGCTCAATTTATAGGCCTCGGTAGGCTTCCAGCGTCGCGACGCCAGGGCCTCTCTTCGTCGCTACGCCAGCTTTTGTCGACGTGGCACGCTCTGGTTCGCCGGTTTGAAGATTTTGGATAAGCTGATAAGGTGACACGTGGCGAGGTGGTTAGGCTTCACTTATTGTGACACATGGCGGCTTCTGATTGGTCGATGAGATTCTTATCCGCCACGTGTCAGATAAGGATTAGATACTAAGTGATTGATGCTGATGTGGCGCTGGCGTGGCAGTGACATGGCGGTGATGTGGCGACACGTGGGAAAGAGACTGTCGGCACCGTAGGATTCTGACACGTGGCACTTCCTGATTGGTTGATGATGACGTGGCGGTGAGGTGGCAGTTTGACTTGGTCAACCTGGTGATGTGGCTGATGACGTGGCAATGATGTGGAGTGACACGTGGCACAAGTGGTGATGATGACTGTCGGCACCATAGGATTCTGACACGTGGCACGGCGCATGTTAGCAGATCGGCTGTGATGGTGACACGTGGCACAGCGCACGTTAGCAAAGTCAAAATTTTCTCAGATTCTGATTTGTGAACCGGCGCACGTTAGCACTGTTCTGTGCTCGTTAGGCGTCGCGACGCGGAAGGTCTTGGCGTCGCGACGCGGACAATTTACTGAATGTCATTTTTGTCCAATTTTCACTGTTTTGGCCCAAATCACCTCCAGAATGTCCTGAAACTTTATTTATCTACAAAATAACACAAAACACATCAAAATATTCACAAAACTCAAGAAACTATACAAAATATTAGGTTAAATGAGTGGGAAATAGTGATAGATTTACCACTCATCAGCCGTGAGTCTTAATGTATGAGATAGAAGTGTCTGTGATGAAGAGAGGAGCCGTGAGTCTTAATGTATGTGAGAGGAGTCGTGGGTTTATTAGTGTTATGTTTTATAGTTACCAGCTAGGGTTAGGGTTGTGCATGGGTTTTCAATAATGAAATGGATCAAGTAATAAAGGGATACATCAATTTATTAATGGAATAAAATCATGTAATTTTGGTGGGGGTATATTTATCTTGGGAGGTGATTTATTTAGATTGGATTTGTTTTATTTAATTTAGGAATGGTATTTGTTTAATTTTAATTGGATTTGATTTAATTTAATTGAATTTGATTTAATTTAATTGGATTTGATTTAATTTAATTTAATTTAATTTAATTTGTGACATGTGTTTTAAATGTTTTAAATATTTTTGGATTGGGCTTGGGCGAAATGGGCTTTGGATGGGTGCAGGGTTTTGGGCCGAGGCTTAATATTTTAAAACAGAGATCAATCGGGTGAATCCGAGGCCAAACAAACGAATTAAATTTGTTGATGTATTTATTTTTTAAATTTTTCCCTTCCGACGTCCGTTTCCCGCAACTTCCGCAACTTATCGGGTAGTACCTCCATATGAGGCTCATCCTTGGGCTTTATGCAAAAATGCAGTGTCTACATTTGGCTTTGGCTCAACAAGCTTAATGAAACCAGTTAAGCGTGACCTATTGACAGTGGGAAAGCTTCGTAATCGAGGCCGATGAACAAGAAGTGACCTTGACTTTGGCCAACAAATCACAACTTGCCCAAGGCGTACGATATGGACCAAAGCTTTCATGATTCAAACACATCTGCGATGGACAAAGGTCTTGAATTTGGCCAACAAACCAATGCCAATCTTGGATCTTGAGTGAGTATCACTCAATGGAAGGAAAAACGCTTAATATAAATGAGGGTTTTTGTCGCGATTTGGCAACCAATTTATTATCTTTAATTAGGTCTCATCATACACCCTTAAACATGCATTCTAAAAGCATAATAAGGCGTGAATAAAATAATAATGATATGCTGATGGATATTTAACAAATTGTTCATAGAACAAATCTCTCATTTTCCTCTCCCCGGCTAGCACAATTCTAACTTCTACCCAATTACATAATACAATAAAGAAACCTCATTAACATTGAGGGGAATTGGTGAGAAGAGAATTACAAAGAGTCAAAAGATAAAGGCTGGACACGCAGGTCCAATTTAATAAATTCTAAATTTATTACAACAATTTCCAAAATTGCCCTCACCCATCTAATATCCATCCGATATACATTATTCATACAATACATCCATGTATTCACACAAAGAATGTTATTCAATCAATTTAATCCAATTAATTAATCTTTGAATTAAGTGATCATCCAATGTTCAAACAACGATTTGATTTGCGCGAGTCCAACTCGTTTAAGAATAAGTACTCAAAGTGCGAATTCTTGAATTATATCAAACTACAATTTTAAATCCGATTTAATTTGTATTCAATACTAATTCATATTTAATTATAAATTAAATAATTACACTTTATTAATGTGCCTTTACGACTTAGATTCTAAATCTAATCTTAATGGGTCTCAAAGGCCCAATTAACATCAAATGTCATTTTATTTAAAGTCCAATGGGCTTTCAATTAATTTCTTAAGGTATGGACTTTGGCAACCAAAGCCCAATAAGGAATCACCATTTGCCGTAAATTTAATTTAGGCCCATTAGGCCCAATTAATTATTTAAAGGCCCATTTATTATATTGGACTTAACAGAATAGTTTTAGGCCCAATTTGGATTCAATCCAATTATCATAAACCAACTGGCCCGACCAAGCCCATTAGGCCCAAATATAACATCAATAGCCCAATTCCAAATTGAAGCCTAATTAATTAAATTCCAATAATCCAAATACAACAATTTTTTAATTAAAGTGTATAGCCATAATTAATTAGTTAAATTAACATTTCCAAAACACCAATTTAATTAATTAATCATGCTTAATCATCATCAATTCATGTCCAACATAATTGAAGCAAAATCAAACTCCAACATGCTTCCAAGGCTCACGGCAATATGGCATTTTTTCATCAATTTTGATTTCAATTCAATTAAATCACAAATCAATATACTCATACATTTTAAACACATCCAATGGTCTATAATCAAAAATCACCATGAGCTACTAGGGTTATCATATTCGGCCAAGCATATGGAATTATGGGAAAATATATCCAATTCATTTTCTCAATTCCTAAGATGCACAAATCTAATTTAACATCATCTTAGCTCAACCAAATCATCAATTTGAAGAAATCATGCTCAAATCACAAAATCCCAAATAAAAGTATATAAACCCTAAGTTCATTTTATGCTTAATTTTGGCTATGATACCATTGTTGGGTTCTCCTAGAACATGCCAAGGATCTATTAAGCATAAAATTTTGTGAATTAACAAAGTAAGTTACGGTAAAAATACTCACTTTGATTGGCTATAGGATGTAGAGATAACAAAAATTTTCCAACTTTTGTGTAGTGCTCCAAGCTCTCATTTGTTTGTATGTTGAGCTCTAAGCTTTGATTCTTGAATTACAAACTCAAGGGAATGGTTTCCCTAACACCTTTGTGTGACTCCTTAGATGTGCTAGCATGCAAGATTTTGAAACAAAATCATCACACATGAACCCTAGGTTCACGCCAAAATTGGAGAGAAGAAAGGGAAGTAGATTCTGCAATTGCAAGATGAGAGGGAAGTGTTTCACGCCCAAATTGCCAAGTTTGAGAGAAAAATGAGTAAGTAAGGTGTTTTTAATTTTCCAAAAATCAATATTACCAAATATCCAAAGTTGGTAAATGTCATACCAAATCAAATAAGTAAAGCTTGTGTAAGAAACAAGCTTCCACCAACCACCAACTTCCATCAACCAAAAGGTAAAAAAGGTTGACTAGTGATGTGACTTATGGGCCCTACTTTAAATTCAAAATTCGAGTGGGCCCGCTAAACACATTTCGGGCTCGGGTTCGTTAATTCCGAATTAACGAATTTTCCGTTGTGACTTAATTAAATCAATTTAATTAAATAATAATGCCTCGCAAAATTATTACGAAAGTCGCTTACGAATTAATTCTAAATTAATTCGTTCGCTCGAATTAAAATCCAATTTTATTTCCGTGGTGAAATCCGATTTCATTTAATATATCTAATATATTATTTTAGCCCAATTAAATAAATTAAATAGTAAAATCTAATTTCACTATTAAATTTACTTTATCGATTAATTCTAAATTAATCGTATTCTCTCTTCTAAACAAATTTTATCCCAGGTAAATTCTTTCGCAATTAATCCTAGATTAATTTTCTCTCTCTCATAATTAATCCCAGATTAATTCTGTTCGAGTCAAACGTCATCGGTGAATCTTCGGGAAGTGACCCATGAGATCCCTGGATATGTTGGCAGTAAATCCGGTCGTCGGACTATCCGAACATGTGCGTACCCGGTACCACATTCTTACCGATTTACAAGACATGGCTGGCTTCTAGCAAAGCGTCGTGCCTTCCCAATTCTCCAGAAATATTCTTTAAGGAATATATAATCTTTGTTAGGCGTAGTATACATAGTATTGGGTATTACGATCCAGTATCGATATCACATGCTAGGCCTAGGATTGGAATTGTGTCTGCCCCGTACGAAGCATATATCGGATCTCTGGTAACTAGTCTCTATAATCGGATAATCATGACCTAGTCATATTATCCCGATGACTGTATTACATAAGAGTTCTAGTTCCGTATCCTACGTGATCATCATCTCCATATGACTGAAGTGATACTTCCATCTTGACATCACACCCAATACACTACGATTCTCAGTATACCCAGAAGAGGTGTACACATAACCTGTTAAAGCCCCGAACGACCAAAACCAAAGTCTACTGATTGTCGCAAGTATTAGCGATGCAAGTCTCAGGTTAAGACCAAATACACCTACCTTGATTCGGATTCCTATAGACACATAGACATACTACCAATGGGATTCTGAATGGTCTATCCAGAGCGAAGCTGTTTCCGTACCATCGGTAAACAAAACCTCCTATTACACTTGCATGAGTATCCAATACCCAAATTAATGAGAACTATGATGTTACGCTTCTATAACACGCACAAGTGTAATACTAGTCTATTCTGCATTATTGATGTCCAGTCTCGATAATACTACGACTAGGGATATTTAATGATTAAACCTTTTGTGGATTAATACTGTCTCATATCTTATTAATCTGGTACTAATCATATGGACTTTTATCATTTATATATCCCGGTAATCCAATTACAAATGATAAAAGAGCAATTTCCTTTGTCACATAGTTAATTTGTACAACAACACCATGTTTTGTACAAATAGTGATGCTATGGGTCATAATTGTCCAACACCCTCATGGTTAGTTCTCATTTCTGTACATCAATAATTGTTCGACCAGTAGCCAAGAATGATCTCCCGAGGATGATCGGTACATCTTCATCTTCCTACATATCAAGGACAATAAAATCTGCTGGGAAAATGAATTTGTCAACTTTGACCAGCACATCTTCAACTACACCCCTCGAAAATACGAGCATTCTATCAGCAAGTTGTAGAGAGACTGAAGTGGGCATTGTTTCTCCAATCTGCAGTTTCCTGTAAATAGAAAAAGGCATCAAGTTAACACTTGCACCTAAATCACACAAAGCCTTACCGAAGTCATGTTCTCATATGGTGCAAGGAACAGTAAAACTGTCAGGATCTTTCAACATTGGGGGAAGCTTCCTCTGGATGATAGCGATGCATTCTTCTGATAATGCTATTGTCTCATAATCTTTCAATCTCTGCTTTCGTGAAAGAATTTCTTTCATGAATTTGACATAGTTGGGCATTTGTTCCAACGCGTCTGCAAATGGAATGTTGATATGCAGCTTTTTGAAGATCTTCAGGAACCGAGAAAACTGATTGTCTACTTTATTCTTCTGGAGACGCTGTGGAAAAGGTGGAGGTAGAGTGATCATTTCTTGATCTTCTTAACATGATGGCATGACATTGCTCATTCCCCATGTTCCTTGGATTTGGTTTTGTATTGCTAAGAAGGTTACCTGGCGGTCTGTAACTCTGAGCATTGGCCAGTTGTCCAATTTGATTCTCCACTGCTTTGATGGAAGCAGATTGGCTTTGAAAAATAGCATCATATGCTGCTTGTTGTTTTTTGAACATCTCTGCAATCCATTCTTTCATTTCTGGTTCTTTTTTAAACTCCTGGCTTTTGTTTTGCTATTGAAATCCAGGTGGAGGATTGTTCTTTTGTCCTGAATTGTTGCTCCATGAAAAATTGGGATGATTCCTCCACCCTGGGTTGTAGGTGTTGGAATATAGATTGTTCCCCTGTCTGTTGAAATTGTTGACATAGTTCACCGTTTCTTCATGTTGGTTTGGCTCTGGTGCTCCTACATATGGTGAACTTGTGGCTATGGCGATGTTTACAACTTGCGTGCTAAGTGTTTCCAGGATTTTTCACATTTGCTCCAACTTAGTATTCACTGTTGAGTTAGCTCCAACTTCATAAATTCCTGAAATTCGTTGAATCATGCTCATTTCTGTTGGCCACAATGAATTGTTGTTACCCATTTCTTCGATTAAGTCCCAGGCTTGATCTTCTCCTTTTGCCATCAAAGCTCCTTCAGCAACAGCATCAATTGTGGTTCTCATTAGTCCAGAAAGTCCATTATAGAAAGTTTGGACTTGAAGCCACTTTGGAATCTCATGGTGATGACATTTCCAGAGCAAATCTTTGAATCTTTCCCAAGCTTCGCATAGGGATTCTGAATCTTGCTGCACGAATGATGTAATGACATTCCTCAACTTTGCAGTTATGGCTGGTGGAAAGTACTTTGCCATGAATTTTATGGCTAGAGTGTTCCAAATTGTGATGGAACCTACTTGTATTGAATGTAGCCAAGCTTTGGCTCTGTCTTTCAAGGAATATGGAAAAACTAGCAGTCTCATTGCTTCTTCTGATGCTCTGTTGTAATTGAAAGTGCCGTAAACTTCCAGGAAGTTGCTGAAGTGGGCATTAGGATCTTCAGTTACATTCCCCCAAACTGAACTGACTATTGAATCATCTGAATGCATGTTTTGATGTCACACGTATTTACTTGTAAGGGAGGAAGTACAATACAGGAAATGAAGCCGTCAACCACGGGAATGGTTCTGTCTCGAATGGGAATTGGTGGTGCAACTTCTAAAGGTTTAGGTTCCATGTTGATCAGTGTTTCTTGGCCTTCTCACATTCTTCTTCTCAAATGTCTGATGGTTCTTTCAATCTCTGGGTCAAGCGGTCAGATTTCAAAGCTTCTGGTTCATCTCATGTAGTTTATGAGAACCTGAAACACAAGAAAACAGAAATAATAAGTAAAAAGAAATTAGATACAAGTAAAAGTATCTAACTCCAAAACTAATAGTGGAAGATAAATAAGTCCCCGACAACGGCGCCAAAAACTTGACCGGTGTGTAATCACACGCGTATAATGCAAGCGCACGTATCGTTCAAGTAATATAAAAAGTATCGATCCCACGAGGACTTAATACCTAAGCTATTAATTAATGAAACTAAATGTTTACAAGTATCTAATGGATTGGTTGTTTGATTTGAAAGTGACTTAAAACAAGTAAATGAAATTGCTCGAAAATAGATTGAAGAAAATTCAAATTTATAAAATTATCCAGGGTTGTGAATCTTTCCAATATCTATTAAAATATGAAGTAGTTATTTTACGTTTGTGTAATATATTGGTTTATTAACCTGGAACTCGAAATTATGCAAAAGCCTCATCTGATGGTCAGATACAAATACCCAGTGTAACTTAATTAATCATATTCCTATGTTAACCAAGTTATCTGAATTCATTAAGATTAATTTCCAATTATGGCTACCCCCGCCCGACAGGTATATTCCTATCATGTAAGGAAATCTATTAATGGGTTATGTATCCTCAAGGAAGATCGTGGGCTATTGAGTCTAAGATTTTAAACCTAAAATCCATTTTCCAAGCTCATTTCAAGTTTACCGAATCAATCTTATTAATAGTCAGTTAACGAGAAGCATTAAGACTAAGGCTAAATAAATAAACCTTTATATTACCCAAACCATAAAATAAGCTCTTATTAACCGGTGATATTGGAATTCATCACAACCCCAGATAACTGACTTAGTTACGACACATATTTACGGGTAGTAAAAGCTTAAATAAAATAAAAGACATAAAGTAAATTGCTAGAAATTAAATACTGAAAAGTAAATGACGGAAAGTAAATGCTGAAAATTAAATACTGAAAATTAAATGTTGAAAAGTAAATATTGAAAGTAAATTACTGAAAAGTAAATGCTGAAAGTAAATTGCTGAAAAGTAAATAAAGTAAAAGTACAATAAAAGAAAATGTTAAGGTAAAAGGTACCATTTTTATTACTTCTATTTTAGATATCTCCCTTAATTTAATATATTAACTTTGCATGATAATTACCAACTTGCCATATAGGCGGTATCCAGATTAAGTCAAATTAATAATTAATTACCAATCGACCAATCAGGCGGTATCCTCATTAAGTCAAGTTTTAACTAGTTTATATATTATATTTAAGGGAGATTAATCTAAATATTAGTAATAAAAGCTTTACCTCTTACCCAGCAAGGGGAGTTACCTCCTCATTACTGACAGGTAAAAACTGAAAATTAAATAAAGTAAAGTACTGTGCGTAAAAGTAAATTGCAGAAAGTAAAGACTGAAAAGTAAAGAAAAGAAAATGTGAAAGCTGAAATTAAATACTGAAAGCTGTAAATAAACTAGCAATATACAATCTTCTTAGTATTCTTAAGGAATTACATAGAAGAAGGTATGAATTTACAAATGAAATGACTTGGTATTTATAGGCAAAATTTTGCCTACACCAAATCCATTATTAAATGCTCCACCAAATCCATTATTAATTGCTCCACTAATTGCTCCACCAAATTCATTACTAATTGCTCCACTAATTGCTATTATGTTTGGTGGGAGTTTGACTATTTTTATTAATTTTTTTTTTTGCTTTGAAATTGACTTTAATAATTACACATAACACACTTTACGAATGTTTCATCCATTTCGGTCATGAAATATTCAGAATTCGAAATTATTTTGTTCTTTAAAGTTTTAGATATTTGAGTCTTCTTTAATCCAAAACTTGAATCAGGTCAATCCAATATCGGAGTAAAAAGTTATGCCCACAATACAACAATTGCGCAAAATTAGAATTTCCGAAATTGCACTTCGTTAGAACGCCCTTATAAGTTTCCAATCTCCAAAATTAATATGTCATGTCCAATATTTACCCTTATTTGACCCATATTTCATCCTAAATGATTCCATTGAGTCCTAATATTATTTTATCTGCAAAATAAACTAAAACACATCAAAACGTTCATCAAACCCGAGAAACTAAACAAAATATTAAGTAAAATGGGCGATAAATATTGATATATTTTCCGCTCATCAATTAGGAAATAGATTTATTTGATTGGTTTGACTTATTTTAATTCATTAAATGTTGTAATGATCAAATACAAAACATTAACTGACCGGCGTAATCACACGCGTATAAAGCAAGCGCACGTATCGTTCAAGTAGTATAAAAAGTATCGATCCCACGAGGACTTAAAACTTTTTGTTATCAATTTATGAAGTTAAATGTTTACAAGTATCTAATGGATTGATTTTTTGATTGGGTGGTGACTTTAAAACTTAAAACAAGTAATAAAATTGCTTGAAAGTAGATTGAAGAAAATTCAAATTTATAAAACTATCCAGGGTTGTGAATCCTTCCAATATCTTTTTAAAAGATGAAGTGGTTATTTTACGTTTGTGTATATATTGATTTATTAACCTGGAATACGAAATTATGTAAAAGCCTCTTCTGATGGTCTGATACAAATACCCAGTGTAACCCGATTAATCATAATCCTATGTCAATTAAGTTATCTGAATTCATTAAGATTAAGTTCCAATTATGGCTACCCCCGCCCGACAGGTATATTCATATCATGTAAGGAAATCTATTAAAGGCTTATCTATTCTCAAGGAAGATCGTGGGCTATTGAGTCTAAGGTCTTTAACCTAAAATCCCTTTTTCCAAGTTCATTTTAAGTTTACCGAATCAATCTTATTAATGGCCAGTTAACAAGACGCATTAAGACTAAGGCTCAATAAATAAACTTTTATATTACCCAAACCGTAATATAACCCCTTATTAACCGATGATATTAGACTTCATCACAACCCCAGATAACTGGCTTAGTTACGACCCATATTTACGGGTAGTAAAAACTTAAATAAAATAAAAGACATAAAGTAAAATGCTGAAAAGTAAATAGCTGAAAAGTAAATGACGGAAAGTAAATGCTGAAATTAAATACTGAAAATTAAATGCTGAAAAGTAAATGCTGAAAGTAAATTACTGAAAAGTAAATGCTGAAGTAAATTGCTGAAAGTAAATTATTGAAAAGTAAATGCTGAAAGTAAATTGCTGAAAGTAAATAAAGTAAAAGTAGAATAAAAGAAAATGCTGAGGTAAAAGGATCTACTTTTATTACTTCTATTTTAGATATCTCCCTTAATATAATATATTAACTTTGCATGATAATTACCAACCAGCCATATATGCAGTATCCAGATTAAGTCAAATTAATAATTAATTACCAACCGACCAATCAGGCGGTATCCAGTTTAGTCAGGTTAAAACCAATTTAAATAATTACCAACCGACCAATATGGCGGTATCCTCGTTAAGTCAGTTTTTAACTAGTTTATATATTATAATTAAGGGAGATTAATCTAAATATTAGTAATAAAAGTTTTACCTTTTACCCCAGTAAAGGGGAGTTACCTCCTCATTATTGAAAAGTAAAAACTGAAAATTAAAGAAAGAAAAGTATTGTGCGTAAAAGTAAATTACGGAAAGTAAAAACTGAAAAGTAAAGAAAAGAAAGTGCGAAAGCGGAAATTAATTACTGAAAGCTGTAAATAAACAAACAAGATACAATCTTCTTAGTATTCTTAAGGAATTCCTTAGAAGAAAATATGAATTTACAAATGAAATGGCTTGGTATTTATAGGCAAAATTTTGCCTCCATCAAATCATCCACCAAATCCATTATTAATTGCTGCACTAATTGCTCAACCAAATCCATTATTAATTGCTCCACTAATTACTCCACTAATTGCTTTCATGTTTGGTGGGAGTTTGACTATTTTTATTATTTATTTATTTATTTGCTTTGAAAATGACTTTAATAATTACACATAACACACTCTTGGATGTTTCATCAATTTCGGTCATGAAATCTTCAGAATTAGAAATTATTGTGTTCTTTAAAGTTGTAGATAATTGAGTCTTCTTTAATCTGGAACTTGAATCAGCTCAATCCAATATCGGAGTAAAAGGTTATGCCTAAAATACGAAAATTACGCAAAACTGAAATTTCTGAAACTGTACTTCGTTAAAACGCCCTTTCAAGTTTCCAATCTCCAAAATTAATATGTCAAGTCCAATTTTTACCCTTATTTGACCCACATTTCATTCTAAATGATTTCATTGAGTCTCAATATTATTTTATCTACAAAATAAACTAAAACACATCAAAATGTTCATCAAACCCGAGAAACTAAACAAAATATTAAGTAAAAGAAGCGGTAAATATTGATATATTTTCCGTTCATCATTAACTAAGCTTTAATTAATTGAAACAAAAAAATCTAGATATTTATTTTATTCCCAAAATTTAGCCAAGTGTTGGGGGGAGTATAAATTATTTTGTTTCATTTTCTTTCATTAGGTTGAGCCACCGAAATATTACAAAGAAAAGTTTGAGAGAAAGTTGAAGAACAAAAGAAAAAACATACGCAAATTTGAGAATTTTGTAAGTTTTTCTAAACTTTTTCAACTAGAAAATTATTTCTATGTTTCTAGGCTTCAACATTTATTGCTTAGAATTTTCTCTACTCTTTAAGCATGTAATTGAATGGTTGGGAACTTATTTGAAATATGTTTACATGTATGATTAATAAAGTTAGCTTGAAATGGGTTTATAAGCTTTCTTTTGATTATTTGATAATCAAGTTGTCATTCTAGAGTTGTTAGGCCACTCATTGATGACGTAGAATTTTTCTTGTGTTGTTTCAAAGTGGTGAGACTTGTTTGGTATTGTGAAGATTGAATTAAAGTGTTGAATTTATTTAATTTTGTGTAATTTGTTCAAATGAAGAATTTGTAAAATTAGGGTTCTTAACCCTTTCCAAATTTGGGGCTTTTCATATATGTGTTGAGTAATGATGTATATATGATGTATATTAAATTTGGTGATGATGGATTTCATCTTGACTTGTTTTGAACAAGAAATGACCAAATTGCAAAACCTGGAAAATAAAGGGACCTCTCGGCAATTTGAAATTTTTTGTGTTTGTTGTGCAATTTGTATTTTGATGTATTAGACATGTATAAATCATTTTGGGATTGATTTGGAATCACTTAATATTGTATTTGACAATTTGAGGACCAAACTGAACAAAATACAAACTTTGAGGGGTCATTTGGCAATAATGAAGAAATCTGATTTTTGGGTTAAAAAATTCAGTTTTTGAGTATTGAGTAATTAGAATAAATATGTTTATTTTAATAACATGAGAAAAATTATTGAAATAAAAAATTTTAATTTTCAGCGTTCCGCTTGGTTTACCCGGATTTGCCTCTAAAAACCCCAACAAATCGCGTACATATAAAGAACGCATGATTTGGTCAAGGTATAAGAAAATTAGAAGTGTTTTAAATTGCACTTCAAAACCAGTCCGAGAAGTGCGTTCGAGTTGCGTTCGTCTGAACGTTCGAACTCTCGGACGCATAAACTTTGTGTTTGAGGGTCGTTCGAACGCCCGTGCGTAAGTGAGTTATTTTGGATGCGTTTTGAGCCAGTTTTGCACAAGGAAAAACATTAGATTTGCCCTACCTATATAAACAAACTTAGAGCCAGTTTCACAAGGGTTGAAAACACATTACTCTAAACCACAAATCTTCTTAGCTTTTCAACCTTCTTGACGAACCACCTTGAAAACTTTGTTGTTTACATGTCTTCCTTGTTTTGGTGAGATTTGTTTTGATAGACCATCGACACAAACACAACCTAACCCAATTTTCTATGCCTTCAGAGTTCTCAAGGAGGAATATTGGTAGTCGGAGTTCCGGCGTTGCGTGCTAGCAGGGTTGATCCGCTTAGAGACTTCAAAAGTTCTGAAGAAGGTCATTTGGTGCCGGCTCAAGGTTTTCTTCGGGTTATTATAGTCTAGAGGTATTAGAGTTGGTGGAGTTGCTGCCATAGGTCTTTTACCATCACGGTAAGGTTTCACGTTATAGTGGACTTTGATTGCTAGTCTAGATACCTGGAGTGGTTTTTTACTCACACGACTTTTCCATTTCGTCAACAAAATTATTGTGTTGATTTTATTTATTGCTTTGATATATTCACTTTATTTTATTTTATTATTAGATGAAAGGGTGCTTGTTGGTTATCTATAGAAATAATAGTTAGGACTTTTCTTAATTTATTGTGTATTATTCCTCATAGAGTCAAAACCTTATACTAAAACCGAATTTTCAATTGGTATTAGAGCTTGACCTCATTCCTTGACCCGTCATATATGGATAGAAGTCAAACCTTAAATCGTCCCTATTTTTGATGGGATAGAGTACCCTCAGTGGAAAGTTTGCATGAGAACTTTCCTTAAATCCAAAATCTAGTCCAACTCTTAAGGAACCTTGCTCTTAAAAACATTTTTTTATTTCATTGCAGAATCTTGAACAACTATACTGTGCCACACGCTTGCCACAGGTTGATAAAATTTTATTCTGTAGAATCAATGAAGAATCCACTCCTTCATGATGACACAAGCCACTTTATTTGTTAAAAATGATTCTTAATTAATTATCAATTACAATGAATAATGCCCATTTAAATATGTGGTTAACCTTAATTCTACCCAAATATAATAAAATCCTAGTAAAATTAAACCAACACATAAAAACCTTCAAATTTTCATGCATGGGCTTTTTAATTTTAATTAAAGCTCAGCACAACACTTAAACATAACATAATCTTAAAAAACATAAAACATAAAAGTTATTGGGATAAATTGCATCCGTATTTTGACAAAGAAGAAGTCCAAATTTGACTTTGATGTGAACTACGAAGTTATAGATATATGAGTTTTCTTTCCAGCGCAACTTGAATCACCAAAATCGAATATTAGATGGGAATGTTACGGCCAAAATATGAATCCTGCGTAAATCTCATCATTGCTAATGCACCATTCGAAAATTAATCACAAAATCAATTAAGATAGCATAAGCACGTCCAAGACCCATTCCATACATGCCTTAAATATAATAAAGCCTTCATATAAAGTCTCATGTATGGCCCGACCTCCAGAACTCAAAAAATCTTCCAAATCCACCAAAATGGCTCAAAAACACCAATCTAACCAAACCAATTATGGATCATTTCAGGAGCTTACTTTCCGACCAAGTTGATGGGCTTACGAGGAATAAGCAAAAACTGAAAAGATAGCTAGTCTGACTTGAATTTTGGGTCTTGATAATTTTTTACTATTTTTTTTGGCTCTACACTAACATGTGTAACGACTCCAAAATTTTTATGAGTAATGATGCACTCACACACACTTTTACTTAAGATTTTACAAACTCTCTCACTGTAGCTACAGTGATTTACTGTAGATCATTGTAGCTACAATGAGAGAGTTTGTAAAATTTTAAGTGAAAGTGTGTGTGAGTGAGTGTATCATTTTGAATTTTTATTGATTATTACTTATTTAATAAATCATAGACTTTCATCATACGCTTCTAATCAATATATTATCTTCATCATCTTCTGCCCTCCCCGAGTAATCACATGCCCCTAATTAATGTATAATCTTCATTTTCATTTGGCTCCCCATTAACACTTATAGCAACCCCAAAGCTATATTAATTATTACATGTTCAATAAATCTTAGACTTTAATCACATATCTCCAATCTATATATATGTGTTGATGGGGATTTCTGCGACTAAGGCATCTGAACAGTTCGATAAGGGGGTAGAGAGGGAATTCTCCATGTCCGGAGCCAATGCTCAGAGGTTATATGTTGTTCTTCGACCCAGCGTGGAGCTCGGTCCAGTTTCTCAGGTAGGACCGAATAGAGGATACAGCATGGCACACACTTCAGTGACCGATAACATCATAACTGATGCCGACCATATTAGACCGGAAGCTCGATTTGGTTCTGTTTTACCTCCTGGAACGGGTTGACGAGTTCGGATATTTTAGGTCAGGATGGGAATAGTTTGGGAAGATCGGCAGATCACTTGGCCAACCTCTTGAAGACCGACGTGAGATTAGAGTGGTTGGATTTTTCCCTCTGATACATGTCATTATTCAAAGGTTTTTTTTACAGGCTGGCATTATTATTGTTGCGTGTGGCAGTGGATAAAACAGAGTGATGTGACAGGCCGTAGGGCGGCAAGTTTGCTTTCGGCGACGACCGTCTTGGAGAAAAGAGCCCGTCAATCAGTCGAAGATCACGCGGGAAACGTCATAAAGCTAGAGGAACAGTGTTGTAATTCTCTGAGTATATAAAGAGAAGTTAAATTCATTTGTAAGGGATAGAGAAAATAGATAGCGAAATTTGTAAAGAATAGGATGAGCACCACTTGTAAACACTCGAAAAGCAAACAGCTCGGTTTCGTTTAGACCTCCCTCCAAACGAGTCAGCCGATTTAGTTTTCGTAATAAAAACAACCCCCACCACTTTGTCCCCGTGGACATAGGCAGGACTCGCTTCGCCGAACCACGTTAAAACTCTCATTGTCGACTTTGTGTGTTCTTTTTTCCTTTTATCGTATTTGTCTTCGGTCACCCCATAACCAAACAAATTCAGGGTTGAAGGAGGATTGTCTCGGGAGAGTTATCTCGAAACTGCCCCTGGGACGAAAATCACCCGTCAACTGTTGGCGTCATCTGTGGGGAAAGAACAAAAAGCAACTTGCGTGGTAAGACGATGGTAGAAGGTGGAAACCATGGGTCGTTGGGGGGTTCAGCAGCGGAATGGTTTGAGAAAGTGAGAGAAGAAGCTGGTCAGAGCGGGAAGAGGAAAGGGTTCACAAAAAGAATGAAGGTTGACAGCAGAAGCTTTTTTTTTTAGTTGTAGAATGAAATGTAAGAAGGTTGGCCAACGATCATCCATTATAACTGAGTTGTAGAATGGGATGTAACGATGTGGATGGGTGACGTCTGCCAACCGCTGGTCGCAACCCCCCAAGAAGAAGGTGATACGCTAGTTCAGCCTGCCAGGTCCTCGGGGAGGTAGTGCACAAGGATCGGTCGTGGAAGGAGACGGCTAGGGGCGTGTGATCGGCATCCGTCATGGCCCTCTTCCTTCATTATGGTGGCCTTTCTTGAATGAGAGGAAAGGAGAAAAAGGCCACGATGAGGGCCACAAGGAATCAAAACAAAATACCTCGGCTAGGCTCCCAGATTTGCTCGGGGATGGTGTGGCAGGCCCGGTCGGGGATTCCTATCGACACGGTCTGGAAGCAAGCTCTTACTAGAAGATGTTTCGGACTGCCAAGACAAGAACCAGAAGATCATTGTAAAGAGCCTCTCTTAAAATGACCCGCAAAGAGTTGTAAGAAGGGCAGTAGGTCCCTTGAATATGAATAGAACTTTCTATTTTGAATTAAGAAACTTGTCCACTTTACTTGTTTGTTAATTGAATGCGTAAGCTATGTTCAATATTCTTGGGATGTAGTCGATGCGAATGGGTGCTTGATAGTCAGGAAGGGCACCAAGCCCGTGGCATGCCAATCCCAGGTGTCATAAACAAACCCCCGGGTGGAAGTGTCTCGATCTGACTCCTTTCACCTTTGAGGATCCAAAACGCATCAGGGGATGAGGTACATGTAGGAAAAGCACGAACCCTTCGTGGCACGCCAATCCCGGGTGTCATTATCAAACCCCCAAGGCCGGAGCGTTACTACCTCATAACTCGCATCTTTGAGGAGCAGCTCGGGTAAAACCGGACCCAAAGAGGTTTTTTCCCCTGCGAGTTGCCTGGTGAATCCCGCTGAGAACCATCGGAGCACATGACATGGGGGCGGCCGAATGGCCTCCATGACCATTGTGGTCCCGGGTAAATCAGACCCATAGAGGATTCTTCCCCTACGAGTCGGTCGGTGAGTCCCGTTGAGAAACACCTAAGGGATGGTGCACACGGGGTGTCTTCTTCCCCCGTGGGGTATCTGCCTAACCGCCTTGGATCAGGAGAAGAAGCATGGCATGGGGAGGTTTCTGCCCCCATAGCGCTTGCAGACTCTAGAGCCGCTCAACATGAGGAGGGGTTTCTGCCGTCAGGGTCTAGACCGCTCACCGATCCGTAGCTCGGCTAGCCGGGACGCTGAGTTGTAAGATTCAGAATTGTATTTTGGGATGCACCAGGCAGGACGCTGCATCAGGGCACCCGAGTTGTTATTCTTTTCGGGTTTGTGTGGAGTATGTGCTAAGTCTCCACCATTTTGTTAACTTTATCTTGTTTCATTTTTGTTTTTCACCGATGCCCGGTAACGGGACGCCCGCGACGGGATCCGTAGAGCCTCAGAGGTTGAAAATCTTCTCTCATGTAAGTCTCAGATGTTCCACCAGCTCGGGGTGGGATTCGTTCAGTCGAGTCTGTTTTGTTCCACCAGCTCGGGGCTGGATTCGTTCCGTCGAGTCTGTTTAGTTCCACCAGCTCGGGGCTAGATTCGTTACGCCGAGTCTGTTATGCTCCACCAGCTCGGGGCTGGATTCGTTCTGCCGATTCTGTTATTCCACCAGCTCGGGGGTGGATTCGTTCCACCGAGTCTGTTATGTTCCACCAGCTCGGGGTTGGATTCGTTCCACCGAGTCTGTTATGTTCCACCAGGGGCTGGATTCGTTCCG
>SKCR01048359.1:0-40254 GCA_019454045.1 Zanthoxylum bungeanum | reverse complement strand
ATACGAGACCTCCTGATTTTCTTTCTTTCTTTTCAGGTACTACTGGAGCAACAAAAGTTAAAAAGGTGACACGAGCAATGAAAAAGACAAAATTCTTTTTGCCACTTTACCGTTGGAAGAGACCATTCAAAAGCAACGCTCACGGGATTGTCTTAAACGGACATCCAAAACGACATTGAAACCTCCTTGACAAATAGATTTCAGTCACGTCTGGCTGAAGACGAAAAATTCAGCGCTAGCAGGGAGGCAACCCATGCAATTTGTTGTAATTTATTTTTTTATATTTTGTGAACTTTTTAATTTTGTGAGTTATTTTTGTAGGGAAAGGCATAAACGAAGCATTTTAAGACAGAAGGAATTGTGTTTGGCAAGCAAATATAAGAAACAATTCATTAGCGATGGCTGAATAAAGAATGAAATCTTGAGACGTATTCTAATGAATTTATACTAAGCGAGTGGCGTATTGCATACACAATTCTGTTACCTTAATTATTGCTTTGATTCGCTTTTCTGTTGTAATTATCTTTATTTTCGTAGACAGGATCCAGACTTTTTGACCTTTCACGATTTCTTTTGTTGTTTAGCTAACAAGCGTCCTCTGGAAGATACTTCTGCTATTATTACTCACCCTTTTTCAGGTACTATAAATTCAGCCCGTCATTGCACTTTTGAAGGCATCCTAATTTGAAAAAGAAATACATAGAAAAATGGAAGCCACTTCAAGAAGACGAGTTGAAAACATTTGTGTGTTTTTTGCGGTAGTACTGTTGGTACTAAACCACAATACATAGAAGCAGCACAGGAGTTGGGTCGAGTCTTAGCCTCAAGGAATATGCATTTAATATATGGCGGAGGAAATCTCGGACTTATGGGGATCGTTTCAAAAGCCGTACAGGAAGGAGGCAGTCACGTTTTGGGAATCGTCCCAAAACCCTTGGCAGATGCAAATCTTATTGGATCATCAAACGGAGAGGAACTGATTGTATCAGGTATGTCTGAACGTTTGGTAGAAATGATTAACCGTGCTGATGCTTTTATTGCTTTGCCAGGTGGATTGGGTACATTGGAGGAAATTTTTATAGTTCTATCTCTGGGGCGAACCTGAACATACACCAGAAACCAATTGGACTACTCAACGTTGATGGATTTTATGATTTTCTTTGTGTGTTTCTTGATGATGCTCGGAGAAATGGGTTCGTGTCAAAACCTATGAAAGAACTCCTCTTCACTGCCAGACTTGCTCCGGATCTGATAGACCAACTTATAGCCTATGAACCACAAGTTGACCCTATCTATCAAAAATAAATTGGTCTGAGGACGATCGTGGTAAGAGGCGTCGAATTAATCTGGACCTTAACCTTTAATTTCCTTTAGATTTCAGCTAACCAGGTACAACCTTCTAACTCTCCTTTTACTGTTTAAGACATTGGGGACAATGTCTCATTTAGGTTTGGGGGAGGGATTTAGTTGATTAGTACCTTGTTTTTAGTTTGTATGTTGTTTTTATTTTTAGTCCAAAATTTTTCGAAAAATACAAAAAAAAATTGAAAAATTTTCAAAAATTACAAAATATTTTGCATTTTTATTTTTATTTTGACTAAAAAGGTGAAATTGGTGAGAGGTAGCTGAGTAAGGAGTTTTCACTCCTGATACGTATCTCAAACCATTTATTTCAAAACAAGTTAATTTTTTTTTTATTTCCTTTTGAATTATTTAATTTGTGAATTCTCCATAAATCTGACTAAAATGAATCTTCATATATTCAGTTGATAGGTATTATGAACTTACATGGAACATACAGTCATGAGCTAAAATTGAAAAGTTTGTAATATTCCGTGCTATAGTTTAATTGGAGGAAGCATCTCTAAATAGTGATGGAGTAAAAAAAAAAAAAAAAAAAAAAAAAAAAAAAAAAAAAAAAGTCCGAGATCCGAGTTATTAAGTCTGTAAGGGTGTTTTAACACCTAGTGCCCTAAAACCAACTGGTTTGGGAGTCACTGGCCCAAAGCTCGCTACATGGATCGAAGATGTTGCAAAAATATAAATATCTGAAGTCTGAGTAATTAAGTTCGTAGGGGTGTCTTAACACCTGGTGCCCTAAAGCCAACTGGTTTGGGAGCCACCGACCCAAAGCTCGCTACATAGACGGAAGGTATTGTATAAAAATAAAAAATAGAGAAAAAATCAAAGAAAAATCAGAAAAATCAGAAAATTATTCCATTGCTACAAAAAAAGGTGTGAAATCTGATAGAACTTTAGGACAAAAATATTACTCTCTTATCAACTGCACTTATGACTGTTGTGGGCAAAAATGAAATGATTAATATTTGTTGCTGTGTATATGGAGAATGGTAAAAACAATCGGAGAATTTACTTATTCGGTAATTTAGAAAGAAACAAAACAACTAGTAACTTGGAGTAGAATTTTCACCTGATTAGTCATTAGCTTCCTTTATTCTCTTTTCTCTTGTCTTTTTGCTTTTGTGTGCATTAGTTTTAACTAACTTTTTACTTTTATAAAATGTTTGTGGGTATCATTGTTGTAAACCCTCACGAGACTACAACTCGTCCACTAGGGACACCTAGGGGTTTTAAAGGCTGTTTTGCATACGCTAAATGCAACCGTGATCCCTACGAAAGTGGCTTAGTTAAAGTTTATTTGTTATTTTATTTTTCTGTTTTGCTCGAGGACTAGCAAAATGTTAGGTTTGGGGGTGTGATGAGTGGTATTTATACCACTATTTCCCACTCATTTGACCTAATGTTTTGTATTTTTTCTCGAGTTTTATGAACGTTTTGATGTGTTTTGTTGTTATTTTGCAGATAAATAAAGTTTGGACAGCACTGGAGGCAATTTGGGACAAAACCGGTCAAAAATGCGTCAACAGGAAAAATTCCTTCTTCTGCGCGTCGCGACGCTGGAGCCTTGCGCGCCGCGACGCCCAGCGTGCACCGGAGATGCTAAAATGCGCCCTGGTCAACGGGTCAACAAGTTGAAAAGTTTGACTTTGCTAACATGCGCCTTCCACGTGTCACCATCACAACGGAGATGCTAACATGCGCCGTGCCACGTGTCAAGATCTCATTGCTTGCCGGCCACCGCCATTACGTGTCATGCCACGTGTCGCCACGTCAGCGTCCACATCAGCAGCCACGTCAGCTAGTCAACCGAGTCAACGAGCCACGTCATCATCAGCCAATCACAGCGCGCCACGTGTCAAGCTCTCATTCGTCCGACGGCCGCCGCCCCACGTGTCATGCCACGTGTCGCCACATCAGCACGATGACGTAAGCAATGACGTTATGAACAGTAGACACGTCAGCATGACGTAAGCGATGACGTCATGAACAGTGCCAAGTCAACGGGTCAAATCTGAGTCAACCAACCAGCAAGTGACACGTGTCACTGTAGCGCGCGGCGCGATGCGCACCCAGCGTCGCGACGCGCGCACCCCATCGACGCCTATAAATTCAGAACCAGATTTCAGAAATTTGTATCCCATCCTCTCTCTTCAATTCCTTCTAAAGAGAGAGTTTCTCTCTCTAAAAGTCTTTAGTTTTTACTTTTTTTAAGTTTTGTAAATAATTTTAATTACTTTTTGTAATAATAGTAATTTAATTTTTACTTTTTACTTTCTTTTACAGTTTTTACTATTACTATTTACTTTTTACAGTTTTTACTATTTACCGTGATGCGGTAATTTCTTTATGTTCGGTGAAAGGTAATTTCTTTTACTATTACTATTTAGATTAATCTCCCTTAAAATAATATACTTACTATTTAAATTGGACTTAATCAGGATACCGCCAGATTGGTCGGTTGGTAATAAAACATATATTCCGCCTTTATGGCTGGTTATTTTGGTTCCGCCTTTATGGCTGGTTATTTTGGTTCCGCCTTTATGGCTGGTTGATATAATCACAAGTTTTTATATTATTTTAATGGGAGATATCTAAATAAGTAGTAGTAGAAATAATTCCTTTTACCTTAACATTTTATTTTATTTTACTTTTCAGTATTTTTATTTTGTGTCTTTTATTTTTATGTTTTTATTAGTCCTAGTTATGTGTTAGTTAACTAGGGGTTGTGATAACTTTTAGTATCACTAGTTTATAAGAGATTATTTTATAGTTTGGGTAATTAATAAGTTTACTTATTAAGTCTTAAGCTTAATGCTTCTTATTGTCTGATCACCAATAAGATTGAAATGGTAAATCTAAAATGAACTAGACATAGGGATTTTAGGTTTCCAGCCTTAGACTTAATAGCCCACGATCTTCCTTGAGGATAGATAACCCTTTAATAGATTTCCTTACAGGATAGGAATATACCTGTCGGGCGGGGGTAGCCATAATTGGAACTTAGACTTAATGAATCCAGGTAATGTGGTTGACATAGGAATATGGTTCAATTGGGTTATACTGGGTATTTGTAGTTGACCATCGGAAGAGGCTTTTACATAATTTAGTGTTCCAGGTTAGTAAACAGATTTATTACACAAACATAAAATAATCACTTCATCTTTTAATGATATTAAAAGAATTCACAACCTTATATCTTTTTATCTGTTATTTTCCTTAGTATTTTCTTTTATCTTTTTAGTTATTTATTTAGCAAATCTTCATCAACCAAATCAATCAAGCAATCAATTACATTCTCCCTTTAATTAGATATTTGTAATTAAATAGATTCAATAATTAATAACAACAGTAGGAATTAAGTCCTCGTGGGATCGATATTTTTATACTACTGAACGATACGTGCGCTTGCGTTATACGTGTGTGTTTACGCCGGTCATCTATCCAGAGCGAAGCTGTTTCCCGTACCATCGGTGAAACACGACCTCCTATCGCACTTGCACAAGTATCCAATACTTATATATATGAGAACTATGCCGTTGTGCCCTCACAACGCGCACAAGTGCAATACTAGCCTATTCCACATTATCGATGTCCAGTCTCGATAATACTACGGCTAGGGAATTTAATGATTAATCCTTCGTGGACTGATACTGTCTCATATCATCTCAATCCAGGAACTAATCATAGAGACCTCTCTTCATTTATATGTCTATGGTGATCTAATCACAAAATGAAGAGAGTGCAATTTCCTTGTTACATAGTTAATTTGCTACAACAACACAATGATCTGTGCAAATAGTGACGCTATGGGTCATATTATCCAACACTATAGGCAAAGGGCACCAAAGAGCGTAATGAAGGCCTAACCAAGGATAACATCAAGCCAATAGGACAAAGAAAACCCATCGGAATAGGGAATGCATCCATGCATACATGCATACACATCACATACACACATTTTTTGTTTTGTGTTCGCAGGCTTTGAAGAAAAAGTAAAAGCGGCAAAGATGAGCAACTTCTCGGGAATGAGGACGAGCAAACCGGGAATGGCACTCCGGGAATGGAGAACAACCTCAGGAATGAGGATGAGCAACTCCTAGGGAATGAGGATGAGCAAGCCGGGAATAGCACTCCGGGAATGGAGAACAACCTCGGGAATGAGGACAAGCAACTCCTCGGGAATGAGGACTAGCAAGTCGGGAATGGCAGTCCAGGAATGGAGAAAAACCTCCAGAATGAGGACAAGTAGGGGGCGAAATGCCTCACCACTATTATCAACAGTTTTGGGAATGAATCTCTAGGATCGAGGGGCACATTATCTGTTGTTTTAAATCTAGGTCCCAAGATCAAACAAGTCATGAAAACATGCATGAATACACCAACGGAGGTAGCGGAATACTCACATCGATCGGTTGAGTCGATTTGAAGACGAACGAAGCCAAGAAACCCACTGTTTTTGGTCACGCCCACTGTGCAGAATGCTCACTGGTTTGAGCTGATTCGGATCACATTTTGAAGCTCAAATCTTCGTCGAATGGATCCGTCCTCATGGTCGAACCTCCCTACCACATTCGCAAGACTCGTAGTGTGCTAGCACTTGGATTTTTCACCATGAAAATCCACCCTTGCTTCCCTTTTCTTCACTCCAAAACTGGTTCCAAACCAGTCCATTATTTTGTGTTTGGGCGTGAGCTTTGGAGAAAGAATGAGAGAGAAGAAAATTGTGTATTAGGTTGTCTTGAAAGTGTAATAAATTTACATTATATATTTTCTAAAAATATATTAAAGGTAATACACAATTTTGCTTTCAAAAGTCAATAAACAAACTTTCCAACAACTACACTATTTCAACAACTTCTATCAATCAAAGTGACAAGTTGCTTTGTCAATCAATCAATCAATCACATCAATCAATCACATCACTCAAAGTGACATTTGATTTGACGCTTGATGTGACGAATGATTTGACGCTTGATGTGACTTGCGTTGCCGCACTCGAATTCGAAATACGAATGCGCTCGTAATCACACTCGGGCTCGTTTCGCTAATTCCAAATTAACGAACTTTCCGTTGCGTCGTAATTAGATGATTACGCCTAGCGAATTCACTATTCACGTCGCTAACGAATTAATTCTAAATTAATTCGTTCACCCGAATTAAAATCTAATTTTAATTCCGCGTCGAAATCTAATTTCGTTTAATATATCGAATATATTAATTTACCGATTAATTCCAAATTAATCGTTATCTCTCTCTCTACGATATTTTATCCTAGATAAAATATCTCCGTAATTAATCCTAGATTAATTTTCTCTCTCTTCTATATATAATCCCAGATTATTCAAGAGTGCGAGTTGTGCGTCATCGGTGGATTATCGGGAAGCGACCCATGATATCTCCGGATAAGTTGGCAGTAAATACGGTCGTCGGAGTATCCGAATAACGTACGTACCAAGTACTACGTTCTACCGATTTACGAGACAAGGTCGACTCCTAGCAAAGCACCAAGTCTACCCAATTCTCCGGACATATCCATCTAAGAATATTAAGATCTGTATCAAGCGTAGTATACGATTGTATTGTGTATATCGGTCCAGTATCGGATAGTCACGTGCTAGGCCTGGGGCTGGATAAGTGTCTGCCCCGTACGAAGCACATATCGGATATCTGGTAACTAGTCTCTATAATCGGATATACATGACCTTGTAATAATATCCCGATGGCCGCGCAGCACTTAAGAGCACTAATACCGTATCCTGCGTGACATCATCTCCACTATGACTGGAGTGATACTTCTGTCTTGACATCACATCCAATACACTACGATTCTCAATATACCCGGCATTGGCGTACACAGAACCGGTTAGAGTCCTAGACGACCTCAACTAAAGTATATCGATTGTCGTAAGCATTAGCGATGTAAGTCTCAGGTTAAGACTATACACACCGACCTTGATTTCGGCCTCCCATAGACACATATTCATAATACCAATGGGATTCCGAGGGGTCTATCCAGAGCGAAGCTGTTTCCCGTACCATCGGTGAACACGACCTCCTATCGCACTTGCATAAGTATCCAATACATATATATATGAGAACTATACCGTTGTGCCCTCACAACGCACACAAGTGCAATACTAGCCTATTCCGCATTATCGATGTCCAGTCTCGATAATACTCCGGCTAGGGATATTTAATGATTAATCCTTCGGGGACTGATACTGTCTCATATCATTCTCAGTCCAGGAACTAATCATAGGGACCTCTCTTTATTTATATATCTATGGTGATCTAATCACAAATGATGAGAGTGCAATTTCCTTGTCACATAGTTAATTTGCCACAACAACACAATGATCTGTGCAAATAGTGACGCTATGGGTCATATTATCCAACAATCTCCCACTTGGCACATAGCCAGTCACGCGAGTGTCTAACACCCGAACTATGTACGGTTCGCTCAAATGCTGAGGAAAGGTTTTCGTCAGCGGATTTGTATAGAGATAATGTCTCTAGTCAAACTAGTTACATTATAACAGTTCCTAATTTAAGTACATACCCAAAGGGTAGGGTTCTAAACTTAGGTATACTACGGTCGAAACAGCAACTTTCGTCCCGTTTCCGATTCGTAGAGTAATCTCAGCTTGAAGTCAGTATCCTGCTCAAAGCAGATTCTGAACATCAATACATATATTTTATGTACCACACTAAGTATTTAAAATCCAATTTCAATACTAGTAGTGAACATAACTTTGACAAATATTTTAAAGTTAGAGCCTCGCCCTTTCTTTAATTCCTTGGTGTCTGCCATATCCAAATGGTAGTTACTTTGGGATATGTCAATTATCTTTTCAATATTTCACAAACCTTTGGCCAAGCCTTGGGTTTCGGAATATTGAAACGATGTGCACCTTGTGCAACACGCCCAATTGCAAACTTTTGACTTTCACCTTAGAATAGTCAAATCAATTCTCTAAGAATTATTAATTGCAATTTAATACTTTTAAATCTAAAGATAGATTTATTGTCAAGTATATTAAATTAAGCACTAAAGTCATCATCATATAAATCTTCCAAAGATTTTATGCTCTACTTATTTGCTTAATTATGGGCCTAGTCATAATAAGTTATTTTATCAAATAAATTAACCTATTATTTATTCCCAATATGAAAATTAAATCATTTAAAACATTTAATCCAAGGATTATATATTTTAAATATTCAACTTTTCAATTCTTTCTTGATTTCAATAGTCCAACTATTTAATCAATATATTAGGTACTATTTATTATAATGATTACAATAATCCAATTATTTAATCAACTATAATTTTATTCAATTATATTGATTACTATAATCCAATTATAAAATCAACTATCATTTAATTCAATTATATTGATTACTATAATCCAATTATAAAATCAATTATATATTGAATGAGTTTATATATAGTCCAACTATATATATTGTTAAAACAACATAAAATATTAGTCCAACTAATACTTTTGATTAATATGACGAATAAAATAGATGAGCGCGTTTAGCGAGTATTCGAACGAATGTTGCAAATTCAATACTTGCCTCCCACTATTTTTCGTCGAGCCTCTAACCCTCTGTCGAGTACTCGGGAAACCGTGTTTCCTAGTGGGCTAGGATCCCGTTAAATATCACACAATCTTGACTTTGGCCAACAATTGTATGATAATTAACTAGGTGGATCTCGAAGATCAATTGGATCTCATCCAACTCCTAGATCGGTAGGTGGACATCCAAGTCCCAAACATATATCTTATATATATGCCTATACATCGAATGTATACCCTAACCTTTTTCCTCTGAATCAACTAGGCCTTGGCTTTGGCACAACAAACCTAATGATCCCAGTCAAGCGCGGACCCATTGACCATGGAAGCTTCGTAATCAATGTCGTTGGACAAGAAGTGGTCTTGACTTTGGCCAACAAACCACAACTTGGACAAGACACCGATATGGAACAAAGCTTCATGATTCAAACACATCTTCGACGGACAAGGGCTTGACTTTGGCCAACAACCCATGCCAATCTAGGATCTTGAGTAAGAATCACTCAATGGAAGGAAAAGACGCATGATATTTGATGAGGGCTTTTCGCGTGCAAATTGGCTACCAATTTAATTATCTTGTTAAGGTCTCATCATCATACCCATTAAACATGCATTCTAAACACATAATAAAGCGCATATGAAAATAAATAATAATGATATACGGATGGATACTTAACACATTGATCCTAGATCAAATCTCTCCTTTCTCACTCAAGCTAGCACTTGTACTACTTCTACCCGTTACACTACACTTCTAAAGAAACCTCATATAAATAGAGGGGAATAGGTGAGAGAGAATACAAAGAGAATAGAGGTGATAGGCTGGACACGCAGGTCCAATTTAATAAATCGATTTATTACAACAATTTCTAAAATTGCCCACCCATCTAATATCCATCCGATATACATTATTCTTTCAAAACAACCACGTATTCACACACATAAGCATGCTATCAATCAATCTAATCAAATTAATTAATCTGATAATTAAGTGATCATCCAATGTTCAAACAACGATTTGATTTTGTTCGAGTCAAACTCGTTTTTGCGAATAAGTACTTAAAGTACGAATTCATGAATTAAATTAAACTACATCATTAAATCTAATTTAATATGTACTTAATACTAATTCACTATTTAATTCAAATTAAAATCACACACTTTATTTAATAAACCTTTTAACGACTTAAATTCCAAATTTAATCGTAACGCGTCTCAAAGACCGATTAACGTCCAACGTCAATTCAACTAAAGTCCAATGGCTTTTAATTGATTTCTTAAGGCGTGGACTTTTGGTCAACTCGGGTCAAACCGATAACCAAAGTCCAATCCGGGATTTACCCCATAAGCCCATAAATCAATCTTGGCCCATTAGGCCCAATTGAACTTTAAAGGTTCATTAGTTGCATTTGGGCTTTATGGTTAAGGTTTTGGGCCCAATTGGATCCAATCCATTTGGCCTAAACCCAACTTGATAAAATCAAGCCCAATAGGCCCAATTACAACATTAATAGCCCAAATCCAATTTAAGGCCTCAAATAATTAAATCACATAAATCCAATTTAGCAATTTAATTACCTAAAGTGTATTATATGATAATCAACTAATCAATATTTCTAAAACACCATATTAGTCTAATTAATCATGCTCAATTCATTATTATATGTCCAACACACAAATTGAAAAATCAAACCCATATTATAACTCATCCAATGAATTAAAATAAAAAATCCAAGATTTCAAAAAATCCATCACATTCGGCCAACACTCCAAATTTGGGCAAAATTGATCCAATCACATTTTCTTGAAATTGATCAAATCAATCATCAATTCAACATATATTAAGCATGCTCAAACATCCAATTTTGTTAAATCATGCTCAAATACAAAATACCCAATTTTAAGCCCTACATTTTTCATGCTTGAACCTAAGGCTCTTGATGCCATTGTTGGTTTAAATCTAGGTCCCAAGATCATACAAGTCATGAAAACATGCGTGAATACACCAACGGAGGTAGCGGAATACTCACATCGATCGGTTGAGTCGATTTGAAGACGAACGAAGCCAAGAAACCCACTGTTTTTGGTCACGCCCACTGTGCAGAATGCTCACTGGTTTGAGCTGATTCGGATCACATTTTGAAGCTCAAATCTTCGTCGAATGGATCCGTCCTCATGGTCGAACCTCCCTACCACCTTCGCAAGACTCGTAGTGTGCTAGCACTTGGATTTTTCACCATGAAAATCCACCCTTGCTTCCCTTTTCTTCACGCCAAAACTGGTTCCAAACCAGTCCATTATTTTGTGTTTGGGCGTGAGCTTTTGGAGAAAGAATGAGAGAGAAGAAAATTATGTATTAGGTTGTCTAGAAAGTGTAATAAATTTACCTTATATATTTTCTAAAAATATATTAAAGGTAATACACAATTTTGGCTTTCAAAAGTCAATAAACAAACTTTCCAACAACTACACTATTTCAACAACTTCTATCAATCAAAGTGACAAGTTGCTTTGTCAATCAATCAATCAATCACATTAATCAATCACATCACTCAAAGTGACATTTGATTTGCCGCACTCGAATTCGAAATACGAATGCGCTCGTAATCACACTCGGGCTCGGTTTCGCTAATTCCAAATTAACGAACTTTCCGTTGCGTCGTAATTAGATGATTACGCCTAGCGAATTCACTATTCACGTCGCTAACGAATTAATTCTAAATTAATTCGTTCGCCCGAATTAAAATCTAATTTTAATTCCGCGTCGAAATCTAATTTCGTTTAATATATCGAATATATTAATTTACCGATTAATTCCAAATTAATCGTTATCTCTCTCTACGATATTTTATCCTAGATAAAATATCTCTGTAATTAATCCTAGATTAATTTTCTCTCTCTTCTATATATAATCCCAGATTATTCAAGAGTGCGAGTTGTGCGTCATCGGTGGATTATCGGGAAGCGACCCATGAGATCTCCGGATAAGTTGGCAGTAAATACGGTCGTCGGAGTATCCGAATCACGTACGTACCAAGTACTACGTTCTACCGATTTACGAGACAAGGTCGACTCCTAGCAAAGCACCAAGTCTACCCAATTCTCCGGACATATCCATCTAAGAATATTAAGATCTGTATCAAGCGTAGTATATGATTGTATTGTGTATATCGGTCCAGTATCGGATAGTCACGTGCTAGGCCTGGGGCTGGATAAGTGTCTGCCTCGTACGAAGCACATGTCGGATATCTGGTAACTAGTCTCTATAATCGGATATACATGACCTTGTAATAATATCCCGATGGCCGCGCAGCACAAGAGCACTAATACCGTATCCTGCGTGACATCATCTCCACTATGACTGGAGTGATACTTCCATCTTGACATCACATCCAATACACTACGATCTCAATATACCCGGCATTGGCGTACACAGAACCGGTTAGAGTCCTAGACGACCTCAACTAAAGTATATCGATTGTCGTAAGCATTAGCGATGTAAGTCTCAGGTTAAGACTATACACACCTACCTTGATTTCGGCCTCCCATAGACACATATTCATAATACCAATGGGATTCCGAGGGGTCTATCCAGAGCGAAGCTGTTTCCCGTACCATCGGTGAAACACGACCTCCTATCGCACTTGCATAAGTATCCAATAAATATATATATGAGAACTATGCCGTTGTGCCCTCACAACGCACACAAGTGCAATACTAGCCTATTCCGCATTATCGATGTCCAGTCTCGATAATACTCCGGCTAGGGATATTTAATGATTAATCCTTCGGGGACTGATACTGTCTCATATCATTCTCAGTCCAGGAACTAATCATAGGGACCTCTCTTCATTTATATATCTATGGTGATCTAA
Organism: Zanthoxylum bungeanum; assembly: GCA_019454045.1. Lineage (NCBI taxonomy): Eukaryota > Viridiplantae > Streptophyta > Magnoliopsida > Sapindales > Rutaceae > Zanthoxylum > Zanthoxylum bungeanum. The sequence continues at coordinate 27,434 of SKCR01048359.1, read as the reverse complement.
TCACAAATGATGAGAGTGCAATTTCCTTGTCACATAGTTAATTGCCACAACAACACAATGATCTGTGCAAATAGTGACGTTATGGGTCATATTATCCAACATTATCGACAGTTCAGGAATGAATCCTAGGGGGCGAGGCCCACATTATCAACAGTTTTGGGAATGAATCCCAGGGTCGAGGCCCACATAATCGACAGTTTTTGGAATGAATCCCAAGGTCGAGGCCCACATTATCAATAGTTTTGGGAATGAATCCCTAAGGTCGAAGCACCTCATCATCATGGAAAAAACTCCCCAGTGGATCAAAAAGTCATGCAGATGGACCAAAACGCCATCACTCATTCAGTTCAGGAATGAATCCCAGGGGTCAAAGCACCTCGCCATCAAATCAACTCAGTTTGGGAACAAATCCTAGAGATCGAAGCATCTCGCAAGGATAAACCCCAGGGTTCGAAGAACATCGCCATCAAATCAACTCAGTTCGGGAATGAAGTCCATAGGTTGATGCGCCTTAGAGATCGAAGCATCTCACACCCGAAGAACCCCAGGGGTCGAAGCACCTCCCATCAAATCAACTCAGTTCGGGAATAAATCATAGAGATCCAAGCATCTCGTAGCGATGAACCTCAGGGGTCGAAGCACCTCACCATCAAATCAACTCAGTTCGGGAATAAATTCTAGTGATCGAAGCATCTTACAGGGATGAATCCTATAGGTCAAAGCACCACGCCTCAAATCAACTCAGTTTGGGAATAAATCTTAGAGATCGAACCATCTCGCAGGGATGAATCCCATGGGTCAAAGTACCTCGCCATCAAATTAACTCAGTTCGGGAAAAAATCCTAGAGATCGAAGCATCTCGCAAGGATAAACCCCAAGGTTCGAAACACCTCGCCATCAAATCAACTAAGTTCGAGAATAAATCCTAGAGATTGAAGCATCTCGCTGGGATGAATCTCAGGGGTCAAAGCACATCTCCATCAAATCAACTCAGTTTGGGAATAAATCCTAGAGATTGAAGCATCTCGCAGGGAAGAATCTCAGGAGTCAAAGCACGTCGCCATCAAATCAACTCAATTCCGGAATAAAAACTATAGATCGAAGCATCTCGCAAGGATGAACCACATGGGTCGAAGCACCTCGCCATCAAATCAACTTAGTTCGGGAATAAATCCTAGAGATCGAAGAATCTCACAGGGATAAATCTCAGGAGTCGAAGCACTTCGCCATCAAATCAACTTAGTTCTGGAATAAATCCCAGAGATCGAAGCATCTCGTAGGAATGAATCCCAGAGGTCGAAGTGCCTCGCCGTTAGTTGGGAATAAATCCCAAAGATCGAAGCATCTCGCAAAAGCAGCAAAACAACATGTAAGTCCGGCAACGGCCGACGAGCCAGGTAAGTAAAAATGCATGCACGACTTTGATAGGGTTGTCACTGTCAAACACTGAACAACCTCATCAAAGTGGGGGTGACTGTAGACACTGTATTTTTGCATGAGCCCGATAATGAGCCTCGTAGGGAGGTACTACCTGAAAAGTTACGGAAGTTGCGAAAAATGAATGCCGGAAGGAAGGAAAACCTCCAAAATTAGCACCTCATTGGATTCTGATTCACTACCCAGCCTCGGATTCGCTCAGCCGCTGTTTCAAACCTTAGCCTTAGACAAGCCCCAAACACCTACAACCGGCCCATTACCCTATGTCCCACATAATCGACCCATGAACCCATTCACTCCATTCACACGCCCAATGCCCACACACGCCCAAGGCCCATGAACCCATGTACATGCCCAAGGCCCCCACATGCCCAAAATCCCATGCAATTCACATGTGCAAATTCCCTCATCAACAATTTCCAATTTAATGAGATTTTGGGGATCCCATCCAATTTAACAAGATTTGGGATATTCACATCACCAAATATATGAGATTGTATCCCAAAATAATATATTCCCCAAATCAATGTGATTTATTTCCCTATTTGGAGATCCTTTGGAAACATTATAAAAGGGACACCAAATCATCACAAGGGGGATACACGACAATCATCCTAAAAACACCCTAGACTTGCCAACAACTTCAAGAAAACCTTAGAGCTTTCTTTTCTTACTGTTGGGCATGAATCATCATACAAAAAACCCTAAGACTTCTCTTATTTTTCTTCTTTGACGTAAAACAACAAGAGAAAAAAATACCCATCACTAAGAAACAACACATAAAAAACCTCACCAAAACCGAAACAAGAACAACCAAAAACAACCAGCCAAGAATCAACTAAATCACCAAGACCAATCACCCAACCAAAACCGAAACAAGAACAACCAAAACACCAGAGGAAAACCGTGAAATACCAGCTAAAAAATAGTGAAGAAACCACCGAAAAAATAGAAGAAAACAGTCCCAAAATAAAACCAAAAACCAGCCCAAAAATAGTGAGGAAACCACCGAAAAATAGCAAAATAGCAGCCGAAAAAACAGTGAAAAATGGTGGACTGAAACAACAAAAATAGCAAAAAGCAAATAGCAAACAACAAACAGCGAGCAGAAAACAGCAAAACAACTAGTGAAACAGCGAACCAGAAGCAGCAAACAGCGAACCAACTTCAATCCTTTCGGCGAATACCTAATGCGCTTCCAAGAAAGCAACTTAAAAGGTAAGACCTGAGGGCACCCTATTTGTTTTTATAGTTTCGGACACGGCATGTCTGGTAGGATGTGAAATACGTCCAACCAGGTATGCGAAGTCCTACATCAAAGACGGCCAAACTTCTAGTCACATTATTTTTCTCTTTCGGCATTTCGTTATTTATTTTTTTAATCTATTTAGTGTTATTTATCTTTTTATTTATTTATTCACTTTCATCGTTATTTTATTATTTCGCATTTAGTTTCGTTATTTATCTTTTTGTCTATTTATCGTTATTTTATTATTTCACCTTTATTTTATTTATTTATTATCCGCATATGCATTATTATATTATTTCATGTCTATTTTATATTTACATTGCATTAATGATTACGTATGGTATTATCCCTTCTGGTATATCGGATGGAAACCCAGACATAAATTCTATAGCTAAATCTGAATGGACGGTAGTGCGGTCTGTTCTTGGGATACAACTCCACGTACCACTTGGGAAATACCCATATATGCGTGACTAACCCCTCTTTTATTCGCTATTTACTTATCGATGCTTTATTTGTTTTTTTTATTATAATGATTCTTGTTATCATACCTTGTATTTCTTAATTTAATTTGCTTTTATTTATATTAATGTTTATGGGTGTGCAAATTTGTGTGCTTATTTGGATTATCTTGCATGAACTGAATAAGACTTCGCTATACCATTGTGTGAACCCCTCCATTTTACTGGCATTAGTAAGGGACCATTCTGAACCCAACGGTTTGAGGTCTTCCCTTGCGAGGGGTGAGTACAGCCTTAAATCTTTTCCCAGCTCACACTAGGTGGCAACTCCTTTATTCTCTGGTTTAGTCCCCCGCTAGCTACTCCGTACTCTCTACGGGCTGCGAGCCCAACAATATCATGGTCGCCGAGCATCATAAGCATAGCGGTAAACCCCGCTTCACTCCTATAACAAGTATGTTCTTCCTCATCACCCCTTCATCAATTTGACATATTTGTAAGAGATTCTCCAGTCTCCAATTTCAAATTTGTTATAAATTTGAGCTCTATTGCATTATTTTGTCATGATTAGGCATTATAGGAGGTATAATCATACATTTAGAGTTGTTCTAACATAATATAAGTTTCACTTTGCAAATAACATTTAAGATTCAAGTTGGGTCTCATGCCCTAACCATGGCCGAAGGGTAGAGATAAGGAGATGATGATTTCGTTTTTTGTTTGGTAACTAAAATTGCTCATGGATGCTAGATAAACATTTTGACCTTGGTATTGATTTGGAATATTTGGAACCTTCCAATGGGGAATAATGAGTCTTATAGCCGAATTTAGGAAGAATTAAGAGTGTTAAGTGGTTTTAAATGTATTAAGATTCATGTATGTAATGTTAAGTTATGGTTTTTGTATGGATTTGTTAACTTATCAAGTGGTTGTAAATTTGGTTCGGCCGATAATATGATGAATTAGGGGAAACTGAAAGTGTTTAGTTGTATAAAGTTTGGAAGCATGAAATTTCATCTAAAGTATAGTTAGGTTCATGTGTTGGTCATATAGCGTCATTAAACATAAAATTAACATGCAAACAAAAAAATCAAACCAGAAAATTAGATCTAATATGCATAAAACCTAGAAAATCTTCAAACTTGAGAATAAGAAAAACCTTGATACAAAGTTGAAAAATAGTAGTCCGGATCGAGATTAATCTATGTCCTTAAGAACTTATCAGCCCTGTATCGGTGCTCTACGGATTTGTGGCTAATGTTCTCCCAGGATAACCCGGAGTCCTCTTGTTCAAGGGGCATGCCTTAACAAGATCTTGAACTTGGAATATGGTGGAATTATCTCAGACTCAAGAAAACAATATGAGACTCTCAGTTTTTGGATGAAATTCAGATTTCTTCTTTGTGTGTAAAAAGGAACATAAATCTTCCTTTTATAAGCATGGAAGGGTGCCACAAAGGCACCCTTAGGGTTGGGGTGCAACCCTCCAAAGGGTTATACCCCTCATATGCACCCCTTGGAGCATAGGATCATTTTACACACACTTGGAGGACATGTCCCCATAGGGTACCATCCAAGAGACATGTCTCTCCTCCATCCAAACAAGTATATTTGAAGATTTGAAGAATTTCCAAGAACCCCCACAATTTTTAAAATTTTCATGGAGACACTTTGAGAGAGTTTCTGTAAACTTAAGCTACATTGAAATATGTAGCTTTCACCTTGAACCTTTCCTAGTGAGTGACAATCGGATTTACTGACATGTTAAGGATTGTGTATTGGAGATTAACACCCCCACACTTTTAGGTATTTATAGGAACGTACATAACCTTTCCACAACTCATATGATGTCTTGTCCAATTTCCTGTGAGGAAGCTTGTTCAGAACATAGTTCGTGGAAAGCATGGCTTTCCCCCCACAAGTTCTGAGGTAAACCAGAACTAGTCAACATGGCATTCATCATTTCCTTCAATGTTTGGTTTTTGTACTCAACGATCCCGTTTGTTGAGGAGAATAAAGAGCAGAGGTTTCGTGAATAATTCCGTGCACAGATTAATATTCACCGAATGATGAAACATATTCACCACCTCTATCACACATGATTCTTTTGATTTCCTTGCCAAGTGGATTTGCAACTTCGTTCTCAGTGTATAAAGCTCTCAATAGCTTCAGCTTTGCTCCTCAGCAAATACACCTAACATAATCTTGTGCTTTCATCAATAAAAGTGACAAAGTACTTTTTACCGCCTCTTGTTTGCACAATATTCATGTCACAAACGTCAGTGTGTACAAGTTCCAAGGGTTCAGAACTTCATTCTATGATGTTCTATGTATTTTTGCTTCAACACATGCCTCACACTTATGTTGCCTATCAATGAAAATTTAGGTATAAGGTCCATGTTAATTAATGTACGCATTGTATCATAATTAACATGTTATAACCTCTCATGCCATACATTTTATGACTCAATAATATAAGCAGAAGTTTCAGCTTTATTAATAGCACAATTGACAGTCATTGAAAAGGCCCTCAGTGAGGTATCATTTTCCTACACAGACATCATTTTTAGTCAATACAACCTTGTCAGAAACAAATACAAACCTGAGACCGAGTTCTTCCGAATATCTAGAACATGCAAACATTCTTATATGTATGCTCCATTCCATATATCATTTTCAGAACAACTGTGCCTTGTCCAACCACTCTCGAGGTAGACGAGTTTCCCATTGTCAGATGATCGCCACCATCGACCTTCTGATACGAGGAAATCATATTGCTATCAGCACAGATATGACGAGTAGCCCCAGTATCTACCCACCATTCTCTCGGATTCCCAACCAAGTTGGCTTCAGTTACCACTGCTGAGAGGTTCATTTCTGAAATATCATCAGTTAACTGCTCGTCTTCAGCGACATAGGCCTCATTTTTCTTGCCATTGTCCTGAGACTTCTTGTTTTTGCAGTCCTTTGTCATATGAACGCTCTTTTCACAGTTGTAGCAATTCCCCTTGAACTTCTTGTTCACTTGTGAAGAATCAGCTCCACTGTTTCTCTTTTTGCTACCCTTTACACCCTCGATGATGTTGGCCTTAGATTCCATGGTCTTGTAGTTGGCCTTCTTGGACATCATGTTGTCCTGTTTGATTCTCAATCGAACTCCAAGGTCTTCAAGGCTCATCTACTTCTTTTTATGTTTCAGATAGCTCCTGAAGTCCTTCCATGATGGAGGAAACTTTTCAACTATAGTGGCAACTTGAAACGTCTCACAGAGTTTCATTCATTCATCCAGTATTTCATGAATGATCAACTGCAGTTCACCCAACTGAGACATCATTCTACCCACGACAAATTTCTTTTGTCCTACATCTTCGGTTTTGTGTTTCTTCTCGAGAGATTCCCAGAGAATCTTCAATGAAGACATGCCTTAGTACACAATGTACAAGGTATTTTCAAGGCCACCCATAAGGTAGTTCTTGCCTAGAAAGTCGCAAGACGATCATGTCTTTTCTGGCAGTTCCTTGGCTGCCTCTGATTCACCCTCCACAGGACCCGGAGGATCTTTGAGTTACTTAGCCAACTACAGAGTTGTCAGGTAGAATAGCATTTTACTCTGCCACTATTTGAAGTTTGCCTCACCAAACTTCTCCGGATTTTCTCCATGAGAGACCGGTATTATGATGTTTTCACTTGGAAAAATCAACAGGGGTCAATATGTCTACAAAAGAAAAATTGCACAACGATCAACAAATGATCTTGTTCAATGTGATATACTAAGTAACCACTTGTTGTTCTATTGGACAGTGGTTCCAATAAACACAAGTCCTTGAATTTCAACTAAAGATTCTTTAGAAAAATGAATAAATGAATATTCCCAGAGAAGGAGGGGGGTCCAGAGTAACCACTTAAATCCATGACCACTTAGGCTCTTATCGCATTTTTGACAGAATATTCTTTAAACACTTTTTCATTAAGATTTTTAGCAATTCAAACCCAGTATTACACTTATTCAATAGCACAAACTGTATACGATATTTGTAGATATATGTGTAAGTGTCAATCAAGATTGGATGGAATTACTTGTGTAAAATTACACTTTAAATTCTCAACCAAGTATGCAACACACAATAAATTTTTTTTTTTCAACTTTATCACTGAGTGTATGCTTGTGATAATTAAACAACCTAATAATAACTTAAATCTATACTACCAAGATTATAGTGATTCAGTATATGATCAACTAAGTTAATATTAATATAAGTCTTTGCAGTTTATAACAATTCCAGGACTAATTCGTTAGTGTCGCGTTCGTATCTATGTTCGAACGATACTGTCCAGTGTGTGTACGTTCGTGTTGCGTTTGATAACACGTTCAAACGAAGTGTTCCAGAGAGTTCACGTTCATGTAGCGTTTGATAACGCGTTCGAACAGAATGATTCCAGAGAGTTTGCGTTCGAGTTGCGTTTAGGACGCGTTTGAATAAACTAAGTCAGAAGGTCTACGTTCGAGTTGCGTTTTAAGACGCGTTCGAACATTTTTAGGCAGAAGGCTTGCGTTCGAGTGGCGTTTGAAGACGCGTTCGAACGTTCTTACGAAATTTCAGATTTAAGCCTTTACATTCGTCGGGCGTTCGAACGCCCTACGGGTTTTTCATGCCCAGTCCATATTTTTCCAGAAAATTTTCTAACCTAGCATGTGAATTACTATCTAACAACACTAGATCTGATAAGTTCTTAAGATTGTTGGTCATTAAATAGAAAATTAACATGCAAACAAACAGGTCAAACCATAAAATTAGATCTAATATGCATAAACCCTATAAAACCTTCAAACTTGAGAATAAGAAAAACCTTGATACAAATTTGAAAAACAGTAGTCCGGATCGAGATTAATCTTTGTCCTTAAGAACTTATCAGCCCCGTCTCGGTGCTTTACGGATTTGTGGCTAATGTTCTCCCAGGATAACCCGGATTCCTCTTGTTCAAGGGGCACGCCTTAACAAGATCTTGAACTTGGAATATGGTGGAATTCTCTCAGACTTAAGAAAACAATATGAGACTCTCATTTTTTGGATGAAATTCATATTTCTTCCTTGTGTGTAAAAAGGAACATAAAGCTTCCTTTTATAAGCATGGAATGGTGCCACAAAGGCACCTTTAGGGCTGGGGTACAATCCTCCAAAGGGTTATACCCCTCCTATGCACCCCTTGGAGCATAGGATCATTTTACACACACTTGGAGGACATGTCCCAATGGGGTGCCATCCAAGGGACATGTCTCTTCTCCATCCAAACAAGTATATTTGAAGATTTGAAGAATTTCCAACATCATGTTGATGTTAGGTGCATGTAATGCTTTGAATTGGATTGGAAGGTTTCAAAGGGAAATTGTTTTGTACATGGCCGAATTGAATGCATGAGGAAGAATGAGTAATGTGTATTGATAAGTAGATAAGTTTGTGTGGTTGATAAAATTTGAAATTTGATAAGTAATAGTGTGTACGTTGTCCTGTAATATTGATGTTAAGTTGCTAATGTATGTGATAATTGTGAGAAATGAATAACTCGTGTGTAACTATATTATGCATGTTAGATGTGCAAGTTCATGGGCAGTTATAGTTCTGAATTATGCTTATGTAAAAAATTAACCTTATGGCTACGTATACATTTCGAAGCTAGTTTTATAAAAATGGATTTTGGTTATGTTCCAAGCATGCACGTTATAATTTTGTCTTATATATATGTGTTTAAGTATTTGATTTGAGCATGAGTTTTACGTATATGTTTTATAATTACGATTTATATGTATGTTTTATGTTTATGACTGGTAAATATGCTATGTGTTTGTGATTCAAGTACATGTCCTATGCTTATGAGCCATGTTTATTTTCAAGATTTCAAACTCAGTTCACGTAGTTAGCTTACGCCATTAGTTTATATCTCAAGTGTATGTACTATAGACTAATAATCACGCTTAGGTATGTAATTAATTGCATGATTCATGTATAGGTTAATGTAGATCCAAACCACCACGAGTTTAGGATGGCTAAAGCCACGAGTATAAATGGTTTTGTACGACTAGACAATATAAAAATTGGTAAAAATATGATTTTGATACGATATGTTTTATATTAACATTCTGAGGCCTATATGTGATATAATGAAATGTGTATGGATGCTTTTGATTATTCCCTTTCGAAATGAGTAATTCGCATGTCAGTTTTGAAAATATTTGCAAAACAAACAAAAAAATTTGACCCCACTTTTGATATGAGATGGTTATACCACAATGTATATTCTTTGTTTTATTGGGCTCTACCCATCTGACTATGGTCGTTCTTGTACCCTCTGTTGAAATGATAATGTTACAGACATTGTCCGATCTATGTCCACGATCAGGCAATGGACGTCCTATATAGTTTTTAACGATATGTGTAACATCCCCGATATGGAGATGCTACTGGTAGGGAATAGATCATCCTATACCCCTAAGCCTCTGACTTATGACTGTAAACAACTCTGATACTCCTTTCAACTGCAATAACTCATATGGTACCAATGCCCAAAACCATGTCATAGTACAAAAATAGTTCTCATACGACTAGACGTACAACTAACAATAAATCAAAACTTTATACACATCTTTAATAGACAACTGTCTGGACTGAACTTTACTTAACTCGACCGACTAAGTCTCTGACTGGTTGACTCAGACATTCTAGTGACTGCAACAGTATCCATCCTCCCGAGCTTGTCCTCCGAGGATACCTGCAAAACAAGGAAACTGAGAGTGGGGGGGGGTTAGATCGTTGTACGATCTAAGTGAGTGGACAAAAAATTGAAATACTGATATAAAATCTTTTGGTTTTAAAACCAGTATTTCTGAAGTAATTTTATATGAAAACTTCGCCTGAAATCTCTTTTATAAAACTTTTTTTTCTAGAATCTGCTTTAGAAAATCTGGTTTCTGAAAAACTATTTCTAAAATCTGATTTCTGAAAACTAATTTGTCTCTGAAAACTTGATGTACGAGGGAGTTACGTATAGCCATCCCCTCATACACCTAACTAGAGCCAGAAGTGTAAATCCATGACTTTGGGGCGTTATATATCGCCGTCCCCCAAAGCATGCCACTACTGTCCCTGAAACTGATGGTCTTGGGGCGTTACGTATCGCTGTCCCCAAGCCACGGAACTAGAACTGGGGGTGCGGATCTGTGCTACCCTCCAAGCTCTGAAACTAAGATCTAGGGGCATCTGTCATCCCTAGTCCTGAACTAGGGTTTGGGGGCGTTACGTATTGTCGTCCCCTCAGTCTTCTATATGTGCAAATGTTTTATGTCTGTCAATTCCAAACTGAGGTGGGTTTTCCCCCATTCCTCGAAAAACCATAAAATCAATATCTGAAAATGTTTCTTTTCTCAAACGTAACTTTGCATGAAAATAACTGTAATGAAAATCATATAACGCCCTATAGCGTAAAAATATCAGTCTGAAACGAAAAATAATAAAATAAAAGTCAATTTAAGAGAAGAGTGTCCATTCATTGTGTTGAAGTTCCGTTAGCCTTTCATCACTTCGCTGAAGAACGTGTGGTCCCTGCGATGATCTATCATTGATAATTTCGATTAGAAAATGGACTAAGAATGTATAGATTGGAATCAAGCTAAATTTTCATATTCAAATAAGGGCTATCACTCTAAGGCATATAGCACGTATATCATGACGTAATTTATACGTACGGGTTGATACGAGACATATATGGTAGCCTCTAACACGTTTGGGTGAAATTGAAATGTCTCGAAACTAATTTGGGCAATTATTGGTCCACGCATCGCGACGCAAGGCAGTGCGCGTCGTGATGCGAAACGTCCAGAGATGTGCCCAAATTTTTACCGTGCTCGTCGCGACGCGTAATGAACCAGAAGCATTCCTGGGAAATTTCCCAGATCGCGTCGTGACACAGTTATCTCTGCATCTCGACGCAAGGCTAATTTCTGGTCTTGATTTCATTCTCTCATACACAATTTGTTCAATACTTCTTCCAAACATTTACACAAGCAAATATCCTCAATAAGTGTCCTATAACATCATCAATATCAACTTCAAATACTCTTTAATCCCATTGTTCTTATCATCTCATAAAACCATTAAGATTTTCCAAAATTGGACACTTAATTCTATAACTGATTTGGAGATGCTACCGGCAAGGAATATGCCGTCCTATCCCCCTGAGCCTCTGACTTCTGACTGTAACAACTCTGATACTCCTTTCAATTGCAATAAATCATATGGGACTAATGCCTAAAACCATGTCATAGTACACAAATAGTTCTCATACGACTAGATGTACAACTAACTGACCGGCGTAAACACACACGTATACGCAAGCACACGTATCGTTCAAGTAGTATAAAAATATCGATCCCACGAGGACTTAATTCCTATTGTTGTTATTAATTGTTGAATCTATTTATTTACAGGTATCTAATTATAGGGAGAAGGAAATTGATTGCTTTTGGTTGGTTGAATGTGGATTTGCTAATTAAAATAAAAACAGACTCAAAAGAAAATACTAAGGAAAATAAAATAAAAGACTCAAAGATCTAGGGTCGTGAATCCACACAATATTATTATAAAGATGAATTGATTCTCTTATCTATGTGTAATAAATCAGATTGCTAACCTGGAACACGAAAATATGCAAAATCCTCTATCGATGGTCAGACAAAAATACCCAGTATAACCCAATTGAACCATATGTCTATGTCAACCAAATTACCTGGATTCATTAAGATCAAGTTCAAATTATGGCTACCTACCCCCGCCCGACAGGTATATGTCTATCCTATAAGGAAATCTATTAAAGGGTTATCTATCCTCAAGGAAGATCGTGGGCTATTGAATATAAGGCTGAAACTTAAAATCCCTATGTCTAGTTCATTTTAAATTTACCACATCAATCTTATTGGTGATCAGACAACAAGAAGCATTAAGCTTAAGACTCAATAAACAAACTAAAGAATTACCCAATAAATAATTAAATCAATTATTAAGCCTAGTAATATTGTGTTTCATCCATTTCATAGAATAAAATAAAATGCTGGGGTTAGAGGATCCACATTAATATTTCTTATCTAGGAATCTCACTTATTATAATATATAAATTATTTTTTGTTCTGCTTTCTCAGGAATTAATAATATTAAACATTTAAAACCAGCCATATAGGCGGTAATCCATTTAGTCCAACTACACCAGCCATATAGGCGGTAATTATCTGTCACATAAAGACCAGCCATATAGGCGGTAAAGTAATTTAAATTTAGACCGACCATATAGGCGGTAATAAAGTCTGCCATTAATTAATCTGGTTAAATTATAATTAAGTGAGATTTACCTAGATAATTATATTAAATGTTTCACCTTTTACCCCAACGGTAAATTAACTACAAAACATAAAGTAAAAAAAGTAAATAAAATTTTATTACAAAAAGTAAAAGTGCATAATTAAAAATCTAAAAGTAAAAATGCTAATTAAAATTACACAAAAACTAAAACACACAAGATGCAATCCTTAGAGTCCTTACAAAACTCAAGGAAGGAGGCATGATTTGAATTATGAAATCGAGCTGAATTTATAGGCGCGGATAGTGGGTCAGCGTCGCGACGCCGGTGATTGTCGACATGGCGCACGCTCTGGTTCGTCGGCTCAGATTCTGGATAAGGTGATAAGGTGACACGTGGCAAGGTGGTTGGGATCTCAATTATTGTGACATGTGGTGGCTTCTGATTGGTCGGCTCAGATTCTTATCCGCCACGTGTCGATTTTGGATTAGTTTGTCAATAATTGATGCTGACGTGGCGACAGCTGGCTGTCGGCACAATATAATTGCGACACGTGGCACTTCGTGATTGGCTGATGATGACATGGCGGTGAGATGAGATGGCACGTTGACTCGGTCAACTGATGATGTGGATGATGACGTGGCTGACAGGTGGAGGTGGAGTGTTACGTGGCGAAAAATATGGCGATGGTTACTGTCGGCACCATAGGATGATGACACGTGGCACGACGCATGTTAGCAGATCGATTGTGATGGTGACACGTGGCACGGCGCACGTTAGCAAAGTCAAAATTCCTCAGATTCTGACTTGTGGACCCAGCACATGTTAGCACTGTTCGGCTCATGTTAGTCGTCGTGACGCGGCAAATTACCAAAATGCCCTTTTTGTCCAATTTTCACACTGTTTTGGCCCAAATCACCTCCAGAGTGTCCTGAAACTTTATTTATCTACAAAAATAAACAAAAACATATCAAAATATTCACAAAACTCAGAAACTATACAAAATATTATGTTAAATGAGTGGGAAATAATGATATAATTACCACTCATCACTAACAACAAATCAAAACTTTATACACATCTTTAGTATACAACTAGTTGGACTGAACTTTACTTAACTCGACTGACTAGGTCTCTGACTGGTCGACTCAGACCCTCTAGTGACTGCAACAGTATCCGTCATCCCGAGCTCGTCCTCTGAGGTTACCTGTAAAACAAGAAAACTGGGAGTGTGGGGTTAGATCGTTGTACGATCCAAGTGAGTGGACAAAAAACTGAAATACTGGCATAAAATTATTTGGTTCTAATATAAGTGTTTCAGAAGTAACTTTATATGAAAACTCTTTTTCTGAAAACTTTGCCTGAAATCTCTTTTATAAAACTTTTCTTTCTGAAATCTGCTTTAGAAAATCTGGTTTCTGAAAACTATTTCTAAAATCTAATTTCTGAAAACTTAACGTATGGGGGCGTTACGTATCGTCGTCCCCCCATAGGCCTAACTAGACCCATGAGTGAAAATCCATGAATTTGGGGCATTACGTATCGTCGTCCCCCAAAGCATGCCACTACAGTCTCTAATACTGGTGGTTTTGGGGCGTTACGTATCGCCGTTCCCCAAGCCACGGAACTAGAACTGGGGTGCGGATCTATGCTACCCTCAAAGCTTTGAAACTATGATCTAGGGACATCTGCCATCCCTAGTCCTGAACTAGGGTCTGGGGGCGTTATGTATTGTCGTCCCCCAGACCTCTACATGTGCACATGTTCTCTGTCGTTCAATTCCAAACTGAATCAAGTAACATACTGAGGTGGGTTTTTCCCCCTTGCCTCAAAAAACCATAAAATCAATATATGAAAACATATCTTTTCTCAAACGTAACCTTTCATGAAAATAATTGTAATGAAAATCATCTAACGCCTTATAGCACAAAAATATAAGTCTGAAACGAAAAATAACAAAATAAAAGTCAATTTAAGAGAAGAGTGTCCACTCACTGTGTTGAAGTTCCGTTAGCCTTTCATCACTTTGATGAAGACTTGTGGTCCCTGCGATGATCTATCATCGATAATTTTGATTAGAAAATGGACTAAGAACGTATAGATTGGAATCAAGCTAAAATTTCATATTCAAATTAGGGCTATTACTCTAAGGCATATAGCACGTATATCATAACGTAATTTATACGTATGGGTTGATACGAGACTTATAAGGTAGCCTCTAACGCGTTCGATGAAACTGGAATGGCTTGAAACTAATTTGGGAAATTACTGGTTCACGCTTCGTGACGCAAGGCAGTGCGCGTTGCGACGCAAAACATCCAGAGACGTGCCCAAATTTTTGCCGTATGCGTCACGACGCATAAAGCTTTCGCGTTGCGACGCGTAATGAATGTTAGGGTTGGTGCTCTGAACGCCAATTTCTTATGTATTTCCCTGTAAATACTTTTGTATATATTTTATTAATAAATAAAATAAACAGTTTATATAATATAAATTCTTTTATTATATGGTAAGGATGTAAATGACCATAGAGTGATTGGTTATGATATAGTTGCAAAAACGTCGCTACTAACATTGAACAGTATCATTCTTTAACTGTTTCTGGTCAAGGTTTACAATTACTTGGTCAGTAAGTAAACCTGCTAAGGCCCGTACGTGTCATATATTGGAATGTTGGATTCTAATGGTTTCTCAATGAACGATGAGTCTCAGGAGATTCGTATAGACACGTAGGT
The DNA here is from genome assembly GCA_019454045.1 of Zanthoxylum bungeanum. Classification (NCBI taxonomy): domain Eukaryota; kingdom Viridiplantae; phylum Streptophyta; class Magnoliopsida; order Sapindales; family Rutaceae; genus Zanthoxylum; species Zanthoxylum bungeanum. The sequence goes on along the minus strand of SKCR01048359.1, from coordinate 12,210 downwards.
ATTTATATCGGATAAACACTGAACGACTCACTGAAGATTCTTAATAGATGGTATACCAACGTCTATAAGAGTCTTCTCGGGTTGAGTGAGCATGGTGATCCTTCAACTTGAGATACGACTGTGGATATATGAGGTATCCTCCACACTTTGATGGCAATCACGTCACCAATCTATTAAAATCATACCTTCGCCTGTTCGTTGGGTGTGGACTGATCCTCACGATATTATGTGCGTATCAAGATAGGATCCGTCAGTTCTATGTACAGAGCATAGGTATCCATTATGGAGTTAGCAATCTGTTAAATCCATGGGCCCGTGGTACACTGTAGAAATCAGTTCTAAGTGTTATTTAAGAGATTGATAATAGAATCGTCGATGGGATTATAACTAAAGAGATTTGACGTTTATATCTATATCTCTGGGATAATCCGGATACCTATGACAGAAGGATTATACGTATGCAGTGACCTCGATTTGTATGGTTAAGAGATTTTATTTGTGTTCATCATAATTTACGGGTGGGTAGATTATGGACACGAAATTGGATTTCGTGACGGATATGCCTAAACCTAGAGAGTCTCACTAATGAGATATACTCGTAGGGCACTGGGGCAACTTTTATAAATAATACTGATTATTTATACGTCGTTTAACGGTTAAATGAAGATACATACTTTTGAGATAATTTCGGCCATTTATTAAATGTCGAATTTTGATATTTGATATTTATTATTAATATATGTATTTTGATTATTAATGTAAATATAATACATATATTTGAGATATTTGTATTTAATTATTTAATTATTCAAATGTTGAATAATGGAATTAATTAAATATTTAATATCTTATTTACTTATTTAAGTAAAATCAATGGCATTTTTTTTATTTGATAAAGTGGCCAATTTTGATTGGTTTAATTGGCATGATTTAATTGGATGGTTTGTGATAAACTTTAATTTGATTAATGGTTTTACACCACAAAAATAATTAAATCATTTTCCAATTATTTGAAACAAAATTGAAAATTATATGGCCATAATTTTTTCCACTTATTCGGTAATTTAAGGGAAATTATATAAGCCTTGTTTTCTTTTTGTTTCATCATTCTAAGAACCCTAAAAATCAAATATAAAAGAGAGAAAGAGAGCAAAGGAGAAAAAAGAAGAAAAGCTTTATAAATCAAACATTTTAAGTAAGTTTTTCTTACTTTTCTTTACATGAAAAATATTTCTAGCATACTAAGGGCTTGATTGAAAGATGAAAGCATGTATGATTATTTAGAATGCTTAAAATGGTTTATAAAGCTTTCTTTTACCATTTTGATGGCTAGTTGCCATCTAGAGTCTTTTAGCCACTCATGATTGATCTAGAATTATTCCTGAGCTATTTCATGATGGTGAGGCTTTATTGGTGTTGTGAGAATTGAATTAAAGATTGAATTTAATTAATTTGGTGTTAATTTTGGTAATTTGTGAAATTATAAAATTAGGGTTTTTAACCTTAACCAAATTTGGTGTTTTTCATAGATGTGATGCGATTTAGTGTATATATGATGTTTATTAAATTTGGGAATTTTTGGATTTGATCTTGGCATGTTTTGAACAAAAGGACCAAAATATAAATTCTTGAAAATTGAAGGACCATTCGGCATTAAGAAGAAAATTTTCTTGAGTTGAAAAATTGTATTTTCATGTATAAGACATGAATAAATCATTTTGGGATTGATTTGGAATCAATTAGAATTGTATTTGACAATTTTGGACTAAAATGATAAAAATACAAAGTTTTGGGGCAAAACGATAATTACTGGAAAAATCTGATTTTTGGGTAAAAATTTCAGTTTTTATGTATTGAGTAATTTAAATAAATTAGTTTATTTTAATTACCAAAGAAAATAATTGAAATCGGAAAATTTTGATTTTCCGCGTTCCGCTACGTTTACCCGAATTACCGCCCGAAACCCCAACAATGAACGAGAAGCATTCATGGGAAAATTCCCATATCGCGACGCAAGGCCAATTTATGGTCTTGATTTCATTCTCTCATACACAATTTTTTCAATACTTCCTCCAAACATTTACACAAACAAATATCCTCAATAAGTGTCCTATAACATCATCAATATCAACTTCAAATACTCTTTAATCCCATTGCTCTTATCATCTCTTATACCATTAAGATTTTCCAAAAATGGACACTTAATTCTATAACTGATTTGGAGATGCTACCGGCAGGGAATATGTCGTCTTATCCTCCTAAGCCTCTGACTTCTGACTGTAAACAACTATGATACTCATTTCAATTGCAATAACTGATAGAGACTAATGCCCAAAATCATGTCATAGTACACAAATAGTTCTCATACGACTAGACGTACAACTAACAACAAATCAAAACTTTATACACATCTTTAGTATAAAATTGTTTGGACTGAACTTTACTTAACTCGATTGACTAGGTCTCTGACTGGTAGACTCAGACCCTCTAGTGACTACAACAATATCCGTCATCCCGAGCTCGTCCTATGAGGATACCTGTAAAACAAGGAAACTTGGAGTTGGGGGTTTGATCGTTGTACGATCCAAGTGAGTGGACAAAAAACTGAAATACTGATATAAAATCATTTGGTTCTAATACTAGTGTTTCAGAAGTAACTTTATATGAAAACTCTTTTTCTAAAAACTTCACCTGAAATCTCTTTTACAAAACTTTTCTTTCTGGAATCTACTTTAGAAAATCTGGTTTCTGAAAACTATTTCTAAAATCTAATTTCTGAAAACTAATCTATCTCTGAAAACTTAACGTATGGGGGCGTTACGTATCGCCGTCCCCCCATACGCCAAACTAGACATAGGAGTGCAAATCCATGACTTTGGGCCATTACGTATTGTCATCCCCCAAAGCATGCCACTACAGTCCTTGAAACTGGTGGTTTTGGGGCGTTACATATCGTTGTTCCCAAAGCCACAGAACTAGAACTGGGGGTGTGGTGTTGGACGATTATGACCCATAGCGTCACTATTTGTACAGATCACGGTGTTGTTGTACAAATTAACTACGTGAGAAATGAGATTGCTCTCTTATCATTTGTGATTAGATCACTTAGATGTATAAATGATATGAGGTCCCTATGATTAGTTCCTGGATTGAGAATGATATGAGACAATATCAGTCCACGAAGGATTAATTATTAAATCTCCCTAATCAGAGCATTGTCGAGATTGGATATCGATAAATGTGTAAAAGACTAGTATTACATTTGTGCGTGTTGTGAGGGCACAAACGGCATAGTTCTCATATATTTGGGTATAGGATACTCATGCAAGTGTAATAGGAGGTTGAGTTTTACCGATGGTACGGGAAAGAGCTTCGCTCTGGATAGACCCCCTCGGAATTCCATTGGAAGTATGACTATGTGTCTATGGAAGTCCGAAATCAGGGTAGGTATATTTGGTCTTAACCTGAGACTTGCACCGCTAATACTTACGACAATCAATATACATTGGTTTTGGTCATCCAGGGCTTTAACCGGTTTCTGTGTACGCCTCTTCTGGGTATATCGAGAATCGTAGTGTGTTGGGTGTGATGTCAAGACGGAAGTGTCACTCCAGTCATATGGAGATGATGGTCAAGTAGGATACGGTACTAATACTCTTAAGTACTGCAGTCATCAGGATAAAATGACAAGGTCATGTTTATCCGATTATAGAGACTAGTTACCAGACATCCGACATGTGCTTCGTACGAGGCAGACACAATTCCAGCCCCAGGCCTAGCACGTGATCATCCGATACTGGATCGACATACGCAATACTACGTATAATACGCCTGATATAAATCCTTATATTCCTGTAAGGATATTTCTGGAGAATTGGGTAGGCATGGCACTTTGCTAGAAGCCAACCTTGTCTTGTAAATCGGTAAAACGTAGTACTAGGTACTTACGTGTTCGGATAGTCCGACGACCGAATTTACTGCCAACATATCCGGGGATCTCATTGGTCGCTTCCTAAAGATTCACCGATGACGTATGACTCACACTTTTATTAATTTGGGATTAATTAGAAGATAGAGAAAATTAATCTGGGATTAATTGCGGAGATATTTTATTTGGGATAAAATATCATTTAAAGTGAGATAACGATTACTTTGGAATTAATCGATAAATTAATATATTCGATATATTAAACGAAATTGGATTTCGATGCGGAATTAAAATTAGATTTTAATTCGGGCGAACGAGTTAATTTAGAATTAATTCGTTAGCGATGTGAATAGTGATTTCGCTAGGCATAATCATTTAATTGCGTCGCAATGGAAAATTCGTTAATTTTGAATTAGCGAACCCGGGCCCGAGATAGTTTGTGAGTGCATTCGCATTTTGAATTCAAGTGCGGCACACAAGTCAAATCAAGCGTCAAATCGAAAGTCGCATCAAGCGTCAAATCATTAGTCACTTTGAGTGATGTGACAACTTGTCACTTGATTTGATTGATTGATGTGAGTTGATGGAAATTGATGGAAAGCATTTGATGGATTTGAAAGACATTTATCATTATTTTATTAATGATTTTTGACTTTCAAATTAAGTGTATTAGATACACTTTTCTTCCAACAACACACACAATTCGTCTCTCTCTCTCTTATTCATTTTGGAGCCAAAAACTCCTTTCTCTCTCTCTCGGCCATTTGGCCATTTTCTTCACTGGTTTTTCTGGGCAGAAACCGTGAGATGGGAAGCAAAAGTGTGGCGATTTTGTGGCAAAATCGTTAAGAGCTAGCACTCCGAGAGACATGCGAAGGTGATAGGGAAGTCCACCCATGAGCTTGGAATCATTTGACGAAGCTTGGAGATCGACGAAAGACATCAATGGCGATTTCATGGAGGAAGATGAAGACCGAAAATGGTGATGACAGAAACTGAACTGCCATGACCATGATAGTGGGCAGAAAATCAAGTTTTTGTTGCCTCGCGCGTCGCTCAACCGATCGATGTGAGTATTCCGCAACTCCCTCGTTGTATTCGCACTTGTTTCATGCTTGTTTAATGATCTTGGGAGGCTTAGAAATCTCAAACAATGGTATCTATGAGCAAGGTTGAGCATGAAAATGATTTAGGGCTTAAAATTGGGTAAATTGTATTTGAGCATGATTTAATGAAATTGAATGATTTATTATGCTTAAAACATGTTTAATTGAAGATTGATTGGATCAATTTCATGAAATTATGATTGGATAATTTTGCCCAAATAATTAGGCTTGGCCGAATTGAACTATGCCGTAAATGTCTTGGATTTTTTGTTTCGTTGATCATTGGATGAGTTGGAAAAGATTGGAAATGTTGATTTAATGTCGATTGAGGATTTAATTGGATTGAAACCGAATCAGACATAAAATCACCACATGGCCGAGACATATATAGCATATTATGGGTTTGATTTTTTGTTAAATTGTGTTGGACATGATTTAATGTTGATAAGCATGATTAATTATTCTAATTTGGTGTTTTGGAAATATTAATTTGGTTAATTAATAATGTTATACACTTTAGGTAATTTAATTGAGAAATTTGGAATTTTTCGAATTAAATTATTTGGGCTTAAATTGGATTTGGGCTTGTAGTGTTGTTATTAGGCTTATTGGGCTTGGTTGTACTAAGTTGGGTTTAGGCAAAATTGGTTGGATCCAATTGGGCCCAAAACCGCCTCCGTAAAGCCCAAATGCGACTAATGGACCTTTAAAGTTTAATTCGGCCTAATGGGCCTAAATTGATTTCTTGGCTTATGGGTAATTCCTGGATTGGACTTTGGTTTTGGGTTTGACCCGAGTTGACCAAAAGTCCATGCCTTAAAGAAATTAATTAAAAGCCCATTGGACTTTAATTAAATTGACGTTGGACGTTAATCGGGCTTTGAGACCCGTAACGATTAAATTTGGAATTTAAATCGTAAAGGTTTATTAATAAAGTGTAGTATTTAATTTGGAATTAAATAGCGAATTAGTATTAAATACAAATTGAATTGGATTTAAATTTGGGAATTTGGGAATTCGAGAATTCGTAATTTAAATACTTATTCGCAAAACGAGTTTGACTTGAGCAAAATCAAATCATTGTTTGAACATTGAATGGTCATTAATTATCAAATTAATTAATTTGATTAGATTGATTGATAACATGCTTTTGTGAATACATGGTTGCGATGCATGAATAATGTATATCAGATGGATACTAGTTGGGTGGGGCAATTTTAGATATTGTTGTAATAAATTTGATTTATTAATTGGACCTGCGAGTCCAGCCTTATTACCTCCTTATTCTTTGTATTCTCTTTTCACCTATTCCCCTCAATCTAAATGAGGTTTCTTTAGAAGTGTAGTGTAACGGGTAGAAGTGATACATGTGCTAGCGGGAGAGAGAAAGGGAGATATTTGATCTAGGATCAATGTGTAAAGTATCCATCCGCATATCATTATTATTTAATTTATACGCGCTTTATTATGTGCTTAGAATGCATGTTTAAGGGTGTATGATGATGAGACCTTAACAAAGATAATAAATTGGTTGCCAATTTGCACGCGAAAAACCCTCGCAAAATATTAAGCGTTTTTCCTTCCATTGAGTGATTCTCACTAAAGATCCGAGACTGGCATTGGTTTGTTTGCCAAAATCAAGGCCTTTGTCCGTCGAGGATGTGTTTGAATCACGAGAGCTTTGTTCCATATCAGTGTCTTGTCCAAGTTGTGGTTTGTTGGCCAAAGTCAAGACCATTTCTTATCCATCGACATTGATTACGAAGCTTTCCATGGTCAATGGATCGCGCTTAACTGGGATCACTAAGTTTGTTGTGCCAAAGCCAAGGCTTAGTTGATTCAGAGGAAAAAGGTTAGGTAATATAATGGATATATTGGCATATATAAGATATATGTTTCGGACTTGGATATCCCCCTACTGGATCTAGGAATTGGATTGGATCCAATTGATCTTAGAGATCTACCTAGTTAATTATCATACAATTTGTTGGCCAAAGTCAAGATTGTGTGATATTTAACAGGATCCTAGCCCACTAGGAAACACGGTTTCCCGAGTACTCGACAGAGGGTTAGAGGCTCGCCGAAAAATAGTGGGAGGCAAGAATTAAATTTGCAATATTCGTTTAATTACTTGCCATACGCGCTCAAACAAATATCATTCGTCAAATGAATTAAATGTTAGTTGGACTAATATTTAAATGTTGTTTTAATAAATAGTTGGACTATATTCAAACAATTTAATTTATAGTTGATTAAATAGTTGGACTATTATAATCAAGATAAAATTGAAAGATTGACATTTAAAACATAATCCTAGGGAAAATGTATTTAAATGGTTTAATTTTCAAAATTGAGAATAAATTTCAGGATGGTCCTGGAAAAATAATAAGTTACTTTATTTGATAAAATAACATATTAGGCCTAAGCCCGGAGTTAAGCAAATAGTATAGCATAATCTTTGGAAAATTAATGTGATGATAACTTTAGTGCTTAATCCATTATACTTACCGCAGTAGGCTCCTTGATTTCTTTGTCAGAATTAAGGGTTAGATCCTTAAAGTATGATAATGAAATTGAAGGATCTTCATAAATCTATACTTAGATTTTAGAAGTACTAAATTGCAATAAATAACTCTTGGAGAGTTAATGACTATTCTCAATGAGACAAAGTCAAAGTTTGTAATTGGCAAGTAGCGTAAGGCGCACCTTACTTCGATATTCTAGAAGGCCAAGGCTTGGCCGAAGGCTTCTAGAATGTGAAAAGAGCAAAAGCAAAATCATTATAATCTTCTTGGAAGATAAAGGACATATCCCAAAATGTCTGCCTAAAATGTGGCAAACGAGATCGCGGAAGCGTGACTACCGTTTGGACAAAGCAGACATGAAGGAATTGAAGACTGGGCAAGGATCTGACTTCAAATATGTTTGTCAACATTATGTTCACTACTAGTATTAAAATTAGATTTTAAATACTTATTGTGGTACATGAGTATATACTGATGTTTAAAATCTGCTATGAGCAGGATACTAACTTTAGATTGAGATTTGATCTGCGAATTGAAAATGGGACGAAAGTCGCTGTTTTAACCGTAGATACCTAAATTTAGGAACTACCTTCGGGTGTGTATCTAAATTTGGAAACTGTTATAATGTAACTAGTTTGACTAGAAACATTATCTCTATATTAGTGTTTAACCCGCTGTGGGTGAACCTTTATATTCTAGAACACTAAAGTGTTTCATTATATAAAGATGATATTGAGATAAACACATTTGATGTGAAATAACAACATTTATATTTTGAATATAAATAAATCTCAAACATATAACATGATAAACAAACAGCTCAAACTGATTTGATCAGAAGAGACTTTATTTGTGGCATTGTTGTCTGGGACACAACTAAAACAAGAATCGTATATCCACACTTTTGAAGAGTGGGTAGTCGGACTGATTTGATTCTAGTCAAATAAAGTCTACGAATCTAGTTAAGTGGGCAAAGTGCCTAAAACACCTTTACTCGGAAAAAGTGTAATTGCCACCGATCTGTTATCCCTAGTTCATAGTGAAGCAAGTGGGCCCATGTCTAGCTAGGCTAGAGGTGGATATGAATGTTTCGTGACCTTTACGGATGTGGCAATCGCGTTATGGTTATATGTTTCTTTTGAAGAACACAAATCAGAAACTTTTAAAGTTTCGACACGAAATAAACATACAGATCGGATAAAGCATTAAACTGTCACGGTTAGACCGTAATGGAAAATACTTAGCAATAAGTTTCTAATATACTTGAAAGAGTATAGTATTCTTTCAATGAGGACTCCTCCCGGAACACGTCAAATTTGACGGTGTGTCCGAACTGAGTAACCGAATTTTGTTGGACATGATAAGGTTAATCAGGAGTCGCTCTGTGCTACCATTTCCTTCAACGGATAAGCATAAACAGTGCAGAACTTATTTAGAATAAGGTTCCATTAAAATCTGTTTGACAGATTTCATATTAGATATGAACAGGAAAGAAATCGGGTTTCTCATTCCTGAAAATTTGGGAATGCTGGGCACATGTTTGGATGATACCAAACTAAAACCCAAATTGGATAAGTGCCAAATTATAGGTTATCCTAGGGATACCAAAGTATTGTACTTATACAACTTACAAGAGAACAATGTAATTGTTGCTCGCCATGCGGTTTTCCTTTGAGGAATATCGATATGCAGTGGTAAGTGGGAGGATAGTAAAACTCGATGAAAATCAGAGTAATACTATTACAGACACCGATTCCTTAATGGAACATAAATAGTTCATCAAGGATGAAACTATTCCAATAATCTTCAAATACACAAGAACCGCGTAAGTCGGAGAGAATCAGAAAACAACCTGGGGTATGGGTTTCTGATCTCATCCCATAAAGATGTCTATCTTATTAAGGAATACCAACTGACTACATATGAGGAAGTGATACAAGGTATTGACTCCCTGTTATGGCAAAGTGCCATGAATCCGAAATGGATTCCATGTATATCAACTATGTTTGGATACTAGTTGATGTACATCGAAGCATTGTGCCTATTGGTACTTTATTAGTCTTCAAGGAAGACATACATGGAAGGCAACATACCAACGTACTAAGCTAGGCTTGTAGCGGAAAGGTATCGTTATCAATATTGTGTTGATTACGATTCAACCTTTTACTTATTGCCACGGTAAATCCATTTGGATAATACTTGCTAATGCTGCACATTTCATTCATGAAATATGTCAGCTGAACGGGAAAATCGATTTCCTTAAAAGGAAACCTTTTGGAGGATGTTTACAACATCTTGTCGGTTTTGTCATACCAAAACTAGTGAACAAGGTTTGCAGGTTAATCGATCATGTTTAGATTGATGCAAGCATAAGGTTCTTGGAATTATCGTTTTGATGTAATCATAATGATTTCTGATTTAATTCAAAACGAAATGATTCTTCTGTATATAAGAGGGTTAGTGAGAGCGCACTGACAGTGGTTGTCCTATAAATAATGAAAATATGTCATTTCTAGGAAATGAAATTCCCATAATAAACAATCAGTGAAAGCTTGGCTTTCGATAAAACTCTCCGAGAAATTGTACATTGAAAAATGTACGCGACCTGGTGTCTCATACGCTTTGAGCATATGGATTCACAAATAGGCCAATCCAAGAGATAGTCACTGGATTGATGTTAAGAACATCCATTAGTATCTTAGAGAACTAAGAATGCTGCCTTAATCTGTGGAGAATGAGAACTTGAAGTGACTGGGATCACTACTGTAAGTTTCCTAAACCGATAAAATGACTATAAGTCGTAAATTGTACTATACAGTTTGAATAACGGAACAGTGAGCTGGAAATCTTCCAAGCAAGATACTGTTACCGAATAAACAACAAATGCGGGTTATTGCTACAGTTGAGGTAGCAATAGAAGCCTTATAGGTCGACAACAAATCTAATTAGATTAGATATAATTCTGTTAGCAGCTGATCTAGGCTGTAGCGCAGGCTAAAGAATTAATGGTCTCATCAACGATCCAGATACATACTTCGATATTCATCTGATTCATTCGGATCATACATCGTGGCGATGTGATGATCGAATAAATCGCATCAGACGATAATCATACAAATCCACTGACGAAAGCATTTCTCAGCAGTTTGAGCCAACCGTACATAGTTCGGGTGTTAAACACTCGAGTGACTGGCTATAGGCCAAGTGGGAGATTGATGGACAATTATGACCTATAGCGTCACTATTTGTACAGATCACGGTGTTGTTGTACAAATTAACTATGTGACAAAGGAGATTGCTCTCTTATCATTTGTGATTAGATCACCTAGATGTATAAATGATATGAGGTCCCTATGATTAGTTCCTGGATTGAGAATGATATGAGACAGTATCAGTCTACGAAGGATTAATCATTAAATATCCCTAGTCAGAGCATTGTCGAGATTGGACATTGATAAATGCGTAAAAGACTAGTATTACACTTGTGCGCATTGTGAGGGCACAACCGGTATAGTTCTCATATATTTAGGTATAGGATACTCATGCAAGTGTAATAGGAGGTTGTGTTTTACCGATGGTACGGGAAACAGCTTCGCTCTGGATAGACCCCCTCAGAATTCCATTGGTAGTATGACTATGTGTCTATGGAAGTCCGAAATCAGGGTAGGTGTATTTGGTCTTAACCTGAGACTTGTACCGCTAATACTTACGACAATCAATATACTTTTGTTTTGGTCGTCCAGGGCTTTAACCGGTTTCTCTGTACACCTCTTCTGGGTATATCGAGAATCATAGTGTGTTGGGTGTGATGTCAAGATGGAAGTGTCACTCCAGTCATATGGAGATGATGGTCACGTAGGATAAGGTACTAGTACTCTTAAGTACTGCAGTCATCGGGATAAAATGACAAGGTCATGTTTATCCGATTATAGAGACTAGTTACCAGACACCCGACATGTGCTTCGTACGGGGCAGACACAATTCCAGCCACAGGCCTAGCACGTGATCATCCGATACTGGATCGACATACGCAATACTACGTATACTACGCCTGATATAGATCCTTATATTCCTGTAAGGATATTTCTGGAGAATTGGGTAGGCATGGCGCTTTGCTAGAAGCCAACCTTGTCTTGTAAATCGATAAAACGTAGTACCAGGTACTTACGTGTTCGGATAGTCCGACGACCGAATTTACTGCCAACATATCCGGGGATCTCATGGGTCGCTTCCCGAAGATTCACCGATGACGTATGACTCACACTTTTATTAATCTGGGATTAGTTAGAAGAGAGAGAAAATTAATCTGGGATTAATTGTGGAGATATTTTATCTGGGATAAAATATCATTTAAAGAGGTATAACGATTAATTTGGAATTAATCGATAAATTAATATATTCGATATATTAAACGAAATTGGATTTCGACGAGGAATTAAAATTAGATTTTAATTCGGGCGAACGAGTTAATTTAGAATTAATTCGTTAGCGATGTGAATAGTGATTTCGCTAGGCATAATCATTTAATTGCGTTGCAACGGAAAATTCGTTAATTTGGAATTAGCGAACCCGAGCCCGAGATTGTTTGCGAGCGCATTTGCATTTTGAATTCGAGTGCGGCACACAAGTCAAATCAAGCGTCAAATCGTAA
>SKCR01048358.1:0-38734 GCA_019454045.1 Zanthoxylum bungeanum | reverse complement strand
TTTGTAATTGTCAATAGTAATTGTATACTTGAGCCTTGATATGATAATCATTTCGACAAATATATTTGAAATTCAACATATTTCTATTGGATATGGTTGGATATAAAGCATTTTAGTTCCATTTGATAATAAAATTATAGCTATTCAAAGCCTTCAATTAATATTAAATTCAAAAATTTATCATCTCAAAATAGTGTATATTAACACTATCAACTATGGATAAATCCCTCTCTTATTTTAGAGCAGACAATTTATTTTATAAGTCTATATGATTTCTAAATATCTTATAAATGTTGATTAATGAGATTTACAAATAAGAAACAAATTTAGTGCATATCAGGTACTTAATCATTGTAGTTTTATATCAACCAAAATAATACCCTCAGGATATTTTGAAGCACTAAATATATTCAGGATATTTGAAAGATCTAACATTTTATCATAAACATATCACTTTCGGTGATAATTCAAATCTTAATAAACTTAGAATAGGTGTAAGCATACAATAAATGGAAATAAATAATTTTAGAGTAAATAAAGATATATGAAGATAGTAATAGGAAATTTTAAATTTTATTTTCAATTATGTTAAGATTTCATATACTAGAACCTTATTCATTTACTGCAATAGAGTTTTTCTATCATAGCTATACTTGGTGGGAATTAACATTCACTACTGAGAATGTTAAGAAACTTGTTTTCATGTTCCATAAGAACATCATATTTTATTTATAAATCGTAGTTCAAAACTGTAGATTCTAACAATAGAGGCTAATTTGAATTTTAGGTCTGATTAGCTCTTTATTATTGCAAACTTAAGGATATAATAGAAAATAAAATATAATAGGAAAATTAAAGACATCACATAAATACGTATGAACCAAAAATTACACACTCATATTTAGAACTTCAGGTTCTCTTGAAAAACCATTCATTGATTTCATTGATTTAAGATAGAGATGACAGAAAAATTCGGACCCTAGATTTAGAAGCCCAGCTTGGGCTCGGGCCCGAGCCGAACTTAGCATATTAAGCCCGAGTTAAAAAAACATATATATACTTTAATATATTTGTAGCATTTGCATTTGTTTGTAGCATTTGGATTGTTAATTTATCAATGAAACTTTTGATGTATTTATGAATTGTCTTTGCATATAGTGTGAATGTATTTTGTATTTGTATATTTTTAATTTTTTTAATTTTTTTTAAAAAAGGGACGGATAAAGCCCGGGTCCGGCCCGACCCATTGCCACCCTTAATGTAGGACTTCAGATTCTGATCTTATAATATTCTTTAGAATATCAGGTCTTAATAAAGTTACATTTTAGAATTTCAGTTTCTGATTGATAATGTTAATATTTAGAACTTCAAGTTCAAAAAATATGGTATTATAGATTTAGACCTTCAGATTCTATGGTAAATTTAAAAGTTCATGTTTTAATCTAAAATTTAATTAATGATGTTAGAACTTCAGTTCTTTAATTGTAACATAAATTTAGAATTTCGAGTTCTATAATTGTTTTGTAAATTTAGAACTTGAAGTTCTAATCTAAAGATTATTAATGAATTTAGAACTTCAGATTCTAATTTACTTCATATCTTATCATAATCATAGAAAAAAAAGTAAATCAGAAATAAAAACATAGTATTTCTTTTATGATGTGGATGATCCAACTTAATGACAATCACAAAGCATATTGATAAGAATAATTAAGGTATTAAACTAATAAAAGCATAACATAATAAATTAGAACTATGTGTTCTAATTGTAAGATTGAAATTCAGAATTTCAGGTTTTGTATTAAAACTACAAGTTCTAATTTTAAAAAATTGAAATTCAGAACTTCAGATTCTGAATAGAACTGCGGATTCTAATTTTAAAAAATTGAAATTCAAAATTTCATAAGGTTCCGAATAGAATTGCAGATTCTAATTTTAAAAATGAAGCAACCTTATATATGATGATTCACATCAAGATTTTACACCTCATTTATTTATTTATTTTTATTAATTTCACTCACATAAAAACCTCAATTAAAGCAACCACACCGAATCATCATCAGAACTTGGGTAAGAATTACATGGAAGCCATGTGGCATATATGATAATAATTGGTGTCAATCAAGATGCACATCTATCATTATTTATATAATGGATGGATAAAAGCCATTAAAATCAAATTCAATTACCCATCACACTAATGGCCGCACGTTAAGCCATCAAAGTCAAAGATGGATAATTAATTTGAAGAAGGCGTATGTAATACATGATGATTTGGCTTTGGTTTTTAAGGCTTCATGCCTTATTTGGATTGCCATGATCATTGAAACCAATCCAAAGACTTCAATAGTGATGATAATAAGAAGTAGATCCAATTAGGGGTGGTTACAGGTCGGGTCGGTTTTTTAAAAATTTTATTAGACCCGATCGGGTCGGTCATGTAGATAGGAAGACCCGAAACTCGAAAATTGGAAGAGCAACCCGCGTGGGTCGGGTCGTTGCGGGTCATGTCGGGTTTCTGCAGGTCGGGTCGGGTCAGATGTGGGGAGTTTGGATATGGTAGGTTCGAGCCAGACGTGGGGATTTTGGCTAGGGTTGGGTCGGGTCTGACGTTGTAATACATCGTTGGGTTAAAATTAAGATGATTTTGACAAATTAACTAAAGAGAACAATGGAAAAATCTTCAAAATCGGATTGGGTCAGGTCAAACCCCATTTTTTTAATTGAACCCATGACCCGATTCAATTTTTCGGGTCGGTCGGGTCTGACCAAAAATCATTTTTATTTTTGCAAACTCGACCGGGTCGGGTTGGGTTGCGTCGGGTCGGGTCGGGACGTGAGTTGACCCGATCCTATGAACACCCCTAGATCCAATAGTGATGATAATATATGATTAGCCAATCCCAAGCAATATGTGATACGATACAAATACAAAGAGTCAATGCAAAATACAAAGATTATTAAAGTAAAGAGATACTTACGTTTACAACAAAATTTTAATTATATGGTTAATAATTACTGAATATATAATTACAATGCATCAGGGAAATCGTTTCAATTTACCATTTTCTTGTTGGATTTGATCATTTTTTACCCATGGCTGTTAATAGCCTTTCCCCGGGCTAAAAAAAACATCAGCAGTATCATGTGTCTCAATAGTCAATATTATTTATTTAAAACATTAAAAGCTATTCACATAATTTTATTTAATACATAATTATATGATGTTATATTATATTTTGGTGTATTGTATAATTATGTTTATTCGATGGTGCTATATGGTGTTTTTTTCATAGATAAAAATCTCGGTTAGGTGTGTAATTATGTTTAAAGATTATAGGCGTAGGTGTCCATATTTTATGATGTCACGTGTCTTTCTGATGGTTCAATTACGGTTATAAGAGGTTGATTATTTTCGGATCAATTTTGGTTTTTAATGTTTGGAATCGAAATCGGATTATGAAGCGGAATTTATGGAATAGAAAAAATAATATTGAATGAGATTATCATTGATGTTCTTTTGGTTTTAAAATTGCTGTTTAGAGGATTTAGTTGGCTCTACTGCTGTTTAGAGAAAGTTCATTAATGGCGAATTGTTGTCAAGGATGTGTAATTTCTATCTATGTTTCGTCTCTTTCTTCATTTTGTTGTACCTTGTGATGTGTGTTGTGTTGTTCTTGTCTATGCAATTTGAGGAAATTTGATTCATCATCAAAATAATAACATCGTTTATTATTTCTTTGTATCTTTAATCATAATTATTTGATTCGATCATAATTTATTATCAAGACAAGAGAGGAGATGTGAGTATGGAAAGTGAAGTTTTAGAGGGTAACTATTTGGTTGGAATTTTGATGCAAAATTAACAAGGTCATTAAAATGTGATATCTTATTTAATTGGGTAGGTTTTTATTTCAATTTGTTAGGAGCCAATTTTTTTAAGAATCGGAACTAAAATTGAAATCAGTTTTGTTCATCTAGGATTATTTATACTTTTAAAAAATATTTTAGAGTAATTCCAAAAGACTCATCTCATTTCACTCTTCAAATACTTATTTGATTATATATTTGGCAAATTAAAGGATGAACAAATAAGTTATCTTCTAAAAAACTCTTCAAAGAAAAATAAGATTATATTATTTTAATCAAATTGAAAGGGTTTACTTTTATTATATGATTTGGATATAGAAATTATTAGAGTGTATGTCCTAAAATCAGTTATGGATGTTATGGTTTAAGGCATGATGTTTGTAATACAACTTATTATTTATTAATAAAAAACATTTGTTATCTACACATTGTTATATTCATATTTTTTTGTGTATGTCCCGAGACATAATGTCAGATAAATATCGTTAATATAAAAAACGTTTGCGATTATGAGACTCAACGATATTTATATATGTCTTAAATTAAGTTATTGGTAAAATGTGATTATTATACATGACAATAACATATCACTTGACCAATATTATTGTGTGTGTCGCCTAGATTGACATATGATGTTAATAGAATGGATGATGAGTCTCGTATCATAAGGACACAAATAATAGATGTTTCATTAGTAGAATAAAATATCGAATATGATCACAAAAGCGTAAGATCACATGGTAATATTATCTAAGGTCATTGATCTTCGTAATAATACATTAGTGTCGTCATATCCTCTGACCTGAGATCATACGATAACTTGTGCGATATTACTCTTGGTTCACTAGTATATCCTTATTCGACTATCCACGTCATTCGAATAAATGCTAGATGTCCTTGAACGATTGATGTACGAAGTCACGTATGCTTCAAGATGAGATCTGATAGTTTTGATAATAAAAGTTAGAGATGTTTCAAGGAAACTCAAAGTTGTGGATATAAATCTTTGGCCAAAGTAGTTGATATCTTAGAGATATCAAATCTACAAGATAGAGTTTAAAGATATGTCGAGTATAAGGATTTGACCTTACCATTATCCCAAACTCGATAAGAAACATAGATATCGGAAGGAATGAGATGGCATATTCAAAGTGTATTCTAACAAGTTCATATGTTTTCCCACTTCATTCATCGACTATGGGTCATGGCTTACTGATAGGCGATTACCCATGGTCTGTAGAATATCATAGAGATGAAATATTAAAGAGTTAATATTATTTCACTGCTACTCGATAATGAACCTAGGACGGTCGCACAATATAGTTATCGTACATGTTACAAATTCGAAGATGTTTATTAAAAGTTAATAAATAATTATTTTGGCAATATAAGATTTCCCGAATGGATTAGGATATTCAAGATATTTCATAAATATTAATTTGATTAATAAATTCGAAATATAAAATAAAATAAAATTAATTGTTAATTAAAATTAAGTAAGATAAATTAATTAATTAATAGTTAATTAATTATTGGGTCAAAATAATATTTAATCTATTGGGCTTTAATTTAATGGGATAGCACCCAAATTAATTAAAGTCATAATTAAGATTAAATAGATAAGTCTTTATTTAATTAGGATTTCTAATTTGATTAAGTATCCTAATTTATTTTTGGAAAGAATCATTAAGAGTCCAAATTTGATTTGTAGAGATTTTGGATTGTTCTTATTATATTGAGATATATATATTAATATGTATATGCGTAATTGAAGATTCACGTTGAGACTTCACATCCAAGAAAGAAAAATAGTTTTTCTTTGTTCTCAAAAGTGAGAGCAATTTTTTCGTATATGAGTGCTAGTGAGACAACTAGAGGTGCAACGCTTGGTGCACTACTGTAAGAGAAAAATTCAAGGAGGATATTCAAAAAGGCTTAAGAAAAATAACAAACCCATCAAAGTATGTTTTACTATTAGTAAATATTATTTATGTTGATAAATAAAATTTAATGCATGCATATTGAAATTAATAGAGATTAATTTAGTATCAACAACGACATAACCATGATCCTTAAAGTGGTTTTGGAAGAAAATTTTAAATTTCAGTCACATGAATGTTTCCGCGCTAACCCCAAAATATTACAAAAATAATTATAAATAATAATGATGATGTGATATAAAAATTATATAATATCAGTATGAGAGACATAATATAAATAAATTTATATTATTTTAATTAAATTGAATATGCACACTTTAATTATATTATTTTAATATATAAATAGTCATTAATAGCTCTAACTAGTGCCCAATAATATAATAAAGTGAATAGAGATAAAATATTATATAATAATATTTGAAGAAAAAGAATACACCATTCAATATTGAAGAGTAAGAAATAGAATCTAAATTGAAAAATCTCAATTAGTGTCTTTTTTGAGACCAAATTTGATTATGTAACTCTTTTATTTAATAACTGAATAATATTCGAAGAGTTTTTTTAAGTTGCTCTTAGACACTATTATTTTGAATATTTTTTACTTTGTACACCCTTTTAAATATTAAAAAACAAATATCATTTTTAAATATTTAAATTAATTATTATTATTATTTACTACTATATCCATCTATAAAAATATTCAATTCAGAAGAGAGAAAACTATATCTTCAATTTATTTTTGCTAACATCAAGTGTATTTATCATTAATTTGTCACTAAATTATATTTTTGAATGTGTTAAATACACTAATATTTATTATTTTATTGTTTAGGATGCATTATATAAAGAATTGAGTAAAATAAAGTGAAAAATCTGAAATTCTCGATTTGCACCAATGACATCCTGATTTGTGCGGCCTTCAATATTTTGCCAATAATTATTTCATATGATGTCCAAATGAGGGATTCAAGTTGCTTTGGAAAGAATACTCAATTATCTACAGCTTTGTAGTTTACGTCGAATACTGAATCCGATTCAATCATGGTCAAAATCGATCTTGAACATATAAGTGATGTATTGGAGCGCCAATTGACTTTCATTGTCGCGCCAATGGAGATCAGAGAGCGACTGTAACATCCCCAATCCAGGAGATGTTACCAGCAGGGAATAGGCCATACTATTCCCCTGAGCCTCTGACTCTCTAACCATAAACAATTACTAATACTATTTTCTCTAATTATATATCATATGTATGAGACCGTAGCCCAAACTTAACAACTTAACATGCAAACTCAACTTCAGTAACTGTATACATAATAACACATGCTTTTACAATGACTATCACATAATCACAGACTAAAACATAACCTCTAGTTTACTCTAATTGGACTCTCACTCTCTCTGACTTGAACTGGTGGACTCCATACCCTAGTAACTGCATCAGTATCCGTCCTTCCGAGCTCGTCCTTCCTAGAATACCTGCAAAATAAGAAAACTGGGAGTGGGGAGTTAGACTGTTGTATGATCTAAGTGAGTGGACGAAAACTGAAATACTGTTATATAAATATTTGGATTTTAAACCAGAATTCAAAAATAGCTTTATACGAAAACTCTTCTCTGAAGAATCTTGTCTGAAATCTCTTTTATAAAACTTATCTTTCTGAAATCTGATTTTGAAAGTCTGGTTCTGAAAACTTGTATCTGCAAGATCTATTCTGAAAACCTTTTCTGAAATATTTATTTTCTGAAAACTGTTTCTAAGATCCGATCTCTGAAATCTGTTTCTAAAAAAACTGATATCTGAAAACTGATCCGTCTCTGAAAAACTTGACGTATGTGGGCGTTATGTATCCCCGTCCCCCATACGCCTAACTAGAGCCAAGAGTGCAAATCCATTACTTTGGGGCGTTACATATCGCCGTCCCCCAAAGCATGCCACTAATGTCCCTGAAACTAGTGGTCTTGGGGCGTTACGTATCGCCGTCCCCCAAAGCATGCCACTATTGTCCCTAAAACTAGTAGTCTTGGGGCGTTACGTATCGCCATCCCCCAAGACACTGAAATAGAATTCGGGGTCCGAATTTATGCTACCCTCCAAGCTTTGAAACTATGTTTTAGGGGCATCTGTCATCCCTAGTTCTGAACTAGGATCTGGGGGCGTTACGTATCGCCGTCCCCCCAGTCCTCTACATATGAACATGTCATTCGTCAATTCCAAATCTGTAACATGTTACATACTGAGGTGGGTTTTTCCCTCATGCCTCGAAAATTCATAAAACCAGACTTTGAAAATATTTGTTTCTCAAATGTAACTTAAAACATGATCTTTCATAGAATAACTACAGTAAAATCAACTAAAGCCCCTAGAAGCGTGAAAATAAGTCTGATATGGAAAATAACATAATAAAAGTCAACTTTAAAGAAAAGTGTCCACTCACAGATTAGAATCTGGCTGGTGCTATATTGCTTCGTCGAAGGAAATTGCAGTTCCTGCAGTGGTTTATAAGCGGTAATTTGGTTAGATTATAAACCATGAGACAAGTTCGGAACTAGGCTAAACTTCTCAATTTAAGTACGTGATATCATCACTTGGTATATCATGCATGAAATAAGTTGTATTGTATGTACGCGAACTGATACGAGACCCTATGGGTGGTCTTTAATACGCTAGGGTGGAACTGAGATGATTTAAAATTGATTTGGGAATGATTTTGTGACACGCGTCGCGACATGCAACATCCAGAAACGTGCTGCCATTTTTCCCTTGCGCGTCGAGACACACAGCCCTTTAGCGTCGCGACGCGAATCAATTTTCCAGGATTATGTTTTTGCTTCTCCATGTTTATCATCTACCTAAAATTACCACAAACACTTTTCACAACAAAATTATTGCACAGCCAACTTATTTAATTTCAAATTCACAAATTCTACATTAAATTATCATCCTCAACCAATTCTCTAAGTCTCATTATCCTTGTTTTTTTTTTTCCATAAAACCTTTAAATCTTCCTAAATTTGGGTATTTTAAATCAACAACCACTTTCTTGACTTATCAATTACCATATGCAATCCTTATCATCCCAACATCCCTATTTTATCATCATGCTTCTAAAATCTAACAAACCAAGTTTTTGGGTCAAGTCTTTTTACCTTCTTTCTCTTGATTTTTCTTCATTCCTCAAGCCTCAATGGTAGCTTTTCTTCTTCTTAGTTTGATGAATGGTTGTTTATCACTTTCTTCTTCTTCTTCCTTTTTTTCATTCTTCTTCTTCTTCTTCTTCTTCTTCTTCCTTCGTATTTCTTCATTCTCATCCTCACGTTTCTTTCTTTCTTTCTTTTTTTGATTTTTAGGGATACATGAATAGTTCCCTTATATACTTGTCCATTTTAAAAATAAGGAAATGTGTAGAATTTTGAATAAACTTATAGAATTACTAGAATGCCCTCAAGTACTATTCATCTGAATTTTTGATTTGTATTTTTAGCCTATTTCTGATTCGAATTTGGAAAAACATTCAACGTGAAAAATTGTAGATCTCGATCTCAGATTTTCGACGATATAAAATTCATAAAAATATGAGTTCGTATGAGAAAGTTACGGCCCAAATACCATGGGCTATCCGAAGTGAAACATTGTAGCATCTAATATCGGATTCTCGAAGAATTTACCGATTTTTCCACAGTAATCTCACGAGGGTGTATGTTTCCAAACATGATTTATATTATGTGACACTCATCCCATAGTGTAACAATAGTTAAAATTCTCGGTCGTTACAAATTCTCCCCCCTTAAATAAGATTCGTCCTCGAATCCTCTTTAAACTTGGGATCTTACTATAGATTATAGAGTCTACGATTCTTTCTAATCCATCAACTTTAATTGACTTTATACTTGTAACCATCTTTATTTCTATCTGCTGGGATTCTTACTTTACTGTAAGCTAACTCATGTTAACCGGGTTCACTATAACTTGGTGACTAAAATCTATGTTAAACCGATCATTCATCATTTTTATACGCCTTAACCTTTCTCTTATCTTAACTTATATTTCATGTCTAGTACTTTTAAACTTTAGATCGAGAGGGAATTCCTCATCCTGTTTCCATTAAATTCCCTGTTGGTTACCTTACATTATAGTCACACTATAATTCTTATGGTATATCAAAAACAGCCTCATTCCTAGATCTTTTGTTATACTTCACATACTCCAGCTCATTTCCTACACTTTCTATTACTTGACTGTCTAGACTTCTTATATCTATTCTACGATAAGACATATTCTAAGAGTTTTCTTATTGAAGACTTAACACTTTCTTAACTTATTATGCATAACTATTGGGCTAGGCTTTTCCACCTTAACTTAAGGATTCTTTTATCTCTATAAGTATTTGTGCTTTCTGTAACTGGGTTCCTTTACTTCGGTTTTGACTTTGAAAGATATACACATCCATATATATTATATATATATATATATCAGGTCACTTACCGGTTCCAACTTATAAATTTTCTTGCCTCTGCTTATCTGTATAACTTAGGACCTTGTAGTGTAGGGCCAGGTTCCTTATGTACCTTTACTTTCATTGTTATGCTAATGCAACATTACAGTAACTTATCTTTTCGACTCCATACTATACTATATATGAACGAAACCACCCATACCCGTAGTGATTTGGTCACTAAGACCGGGGCTGGGTACTTAATGTGGTTTACGTGAGCAAATGTGTAAGGCATCTTTGGTTTTATTCTGATGTTAAGAAACCTTGTTGTCATACACTTTTTTCTTTGTTTATTAGGTATTCACTCCTACTGTCGTTGCACCTTGACGGCTTCACACTTTCAAACCTTTTTCTTAGTATTCTTTTTCGTCTCCTACCTTATCTTATTCTATACCAGGAACTTCTGTGGTCTATATCTCTATCTTCTTATCTGAGGGATATCTTCTTTCCTTTATATATATCCACTATTACATTTAACACTGATTTCTTTATATCCCAGTCATTACTTGATTACTACTTTGTCTCTGTATCGCTTCATTTGAACAACTTCTTTCTTAACTCCTTTATTCAGAGTTGTCACTTACTTTTATTATGTTCTTAAACTACGCCTGAAGGTCTTATGTTCCGATCTTCTTTCATTATACCTTCTCTTATTCATGAGATATCTTGAGGCAACCTTGAAGGTCCATATCTGCGACTGTTGTCTAATGGGGGTTGGGAGGGTGGGAACTTATCCTGAGGCCTTTCTAACTATGGTGATCTAGTTGCACACACTGTTTATCTATGAGTCTATGACTCTCGTGTGTATATATATTTGATGTCTATTCCCTACACTAGGGCACTATTGTTAAAAACTCTATGGTTTGCCTTCTCCAACTTTACTTCTGATCATTTTCAACTATCGATCACACTACTTCTTCTACGAAATTCCTCTAGAGCCATGCTCTCTAAAAACTTTCTCGTGCTGCCTCTGCAGTCCTTCCTATATAGTCTATGTTGTTTAACCCTCTGAAGTTATTACTTTCTCTCTCTGAGTGCCGCTATACTCTCTTTGTTATTTTTCCTTAAGAAACTTACCCTGTTACAAAGGTTGCTTCTTATCTATCTCAGTTCCATGAACTCCTTAGATCTTTACTCTCCTGAAAACCCTATCAACTTTGATTACTTAGGACATCTTCTACTAAATTTTTGGTTCAGGTTCTACTCATTATCTATCTTTCCTTCTTAATGCCATAAGACTCTTTATAAGTTATTCACTATATTCCTGAGAGTCGTTCTCCCTGATCTCTTTATACTTCTAAGATCTTTACTTATTTAAGGGTTCCTCAATTCAACGGTGGCTTCCAAACTTATCTCAGCTTATTGTGGCTTCGAACTATTCTATCTTATGCTTCTTATCTATGTTTCATTGGACTCATCGATTCGGTTGTCTAGACATCTCGTGATTTGTCTAATCTGTTAGTTGCTCTTCTTTACTGGTTCTTCTCTTCACTGGGCTCAAAGTTGATGGTGAACATATGCATTCCTTAAGGATATGTAAACACGCATTTCTATTTTACACTTAAGCTCGGTGATGATCTGATTAAGTGTCTATATGTTTACGAAAATTGAGGTTTCTAGAAGAAAGAGTCATCATTCGTTCTGTAGGGACCTGATCGACTACCCCATGTCTTGGGATCCTACTGAATTTCCTCATTACTTCACGCATCCCTCTTACTATTCACATATCCTGTTTCTTTGCTCAACGTCTTGCTGCTGAGGCTAGTGGTGTTTCGTTCTCCTAACTGCTTCTTAGGTTTCCGCTCTGTAGGCACTGCATTTTTGCATATAAGTCCCGATGATGAGTCTCGTACGGAGGCACTACTCTTTAGGTTACGGAAGTCGCGGAAAACGAATGTCGGAAGGGGAAATTCAGAATAAGTATGTCATCAGATTCAATAACAATGTTCACTGCTTTCACGTTCGTGCTGCGTTCGTGAGCACGTTCGAACGTCAAACAGATTGCGGGACATTCGTGTAATGTTCGACAAGGCGTTCGAACGGTGTCGGTACTTCTGGTTCTGTTGCTAGCCTCACGCCCAAGCCCAATTAGCCCACCAAAACCCATCCAAAAAATAATTAAAATATTTAAAATACATGTCACAAATTAAATTAAATTAGATCAAATCCATTCCTATTTAATCAAATATATCATATTCCTAATCAAGACAAATCACATTCCCTAATTAAAAGATACAAATTAAATCATATCAAATCCCTTCCCCAATCAAGCACCAATCAAGATATTCACTCCCTAAATTAAACCCATCTTTTCCTTTCATAAACCAACCAAGACACTTCCCCTTTTTTGAGGATTCCCTTCCTTACCCAGAAACCCTAGAAACCATTATAAAAAGAAGCCTAAACCAACCTTAGGACCCCTAGCTCATTCTCACAAAACACAAAAAAATAAGCTAGAGCATATTCACGACACTCAAAAAAAAAAAAAAAACCATAAAGCCCTTCACGCATTGCCCCCACACGCCACTGCCCATAGCCTTCATCACTACCCTTCACGTACAAAGTCCCCCTCCATCCAGTAACTTTACGCACATAACCCCTCCATCCAGTAACCTCACGCACATTTCCACAATATCCTTCCGTAACAAGCCCTCCACTACACTACAGCCTTCAAAGTCTGCCCCCTAATCACTCAACAACACGTCTTCAAGCCCCCCTCTAAATCAACGCACAATAAGCCCTCTGACCAGCCTTCAACTCACGCATAAATGCTCATTCACACACACCATTCACGCCAAATCAACTCCCTGACTAGCCCTTCACGCCACCAAACCTGCACCCCTGAACATCCCTATTTCACCACAAAACTGTCCAGAAAACTGCACTTAAGCCACCGAAATTTTGCTCCCCTGAAACACAACCCTTTTACTGCAAAGATCACCTAAAACTGAACCCCTAAATTACCACAAAACAGACCCAAAAAACTGCATAACCAGAACACCAAAAACAGTAATAAAAACAGTCCTGAATACTACAAAAACAGAGGAAATAGCAGCCCAAACAGCGAAAAAACGAAAGAAAATGTTGAACCAGTGAACCAGAGGAGTTGCGGAGCATCAACCCTTCCTACAACCGCATACCGCGCTTTCGAGAGACGACAAAAGAGGTTAGACCTGAGGGCACCCTTTTTCATTTATTTCCGCTTATTTCTTTTTATTTTGTCAATATTTCTTCGCATGATATCGTTGATTAATGAATGCTATGGCTATTGGATGAATGGAAAATGTGTCGTCTCTTATGGTATCGGATGGAAACCCAGACGTAAATTCCGTAGCCGAATTCGAATGGACGGTAGTACGGTCTGTACTTGGGAAACAACTCCCCGTACCACTTGAGAAAACGACACATATTTCACTTTATTTAGCTTGTTCGTCTATTATTCGCATTTTATATTCCGCCATTTACTTTCTGCACGTTATTTATTGGTGTATTGATGATATAATGCGCATGGGCTAGCTAGGGTGGATTAAAGGTCCTCTATTCGAGGAAAATGCTAAAGGCTACCTTTACCACAATGTTTTTACCCGCGCCAGACGAAGTATGTTTTTTGAATGTGAGATATGTTTAATCGGATATACGGAGTTCCACATTATTGTCTCATTCATTTGTATGCATTGTAATATAATGCGCATGGGCTAACTAGGTGGATTAAAGGTCCTCTATTCGAGGGAAATATCTGAAGGCTACCTTACCACGATGTTTTTGCCCCACCTTTTATTATGTCATTTACCCTTTGCATATCATTGCTTTATGTACGCATGCATTACATTCTAGTGTGCATGGGCTAACTAGGGTGGATTAAAGGTCCTCTATTCGAGGGAAATGCCTAAAGGCTACCTTTACCACGATGTTTGCCGCGCCGGACTAGGTATACTCGATTGAACGTGAAATGTGTTCAATCGGGCATACAAGGTCCCATATTATTTAATTTTTTTATTCATGTATTGATGATATAATATGCATGGGCTAGCTAGGTGTGGATTAAAGGTCCTCTATTCGAGGAAAATACCTAAAGACTACCTTTACCATGATGCTTTGCCGCGCCGGACGAAGTGCACTCGATTGAATGTGAAATGTGTTCCATCAGGCACACGAGGTCCTACATTGTGTATTTGTTTATTCCATGCATGTGCTTGTATCATTTCAGATGCCATTTTGGCAATCTCGTTTGAACACGTTTCCAAACGCTACACGAACGTATGCATTCTACCTCATTCCATTCGAACGTGTTTACGAACGCTACAACGAACGTATGCATTCTGCCTCATCCTGTTCGAACGTGTTTACGAACACTACTCGAACGCTCATCTATTTTGTTTTATCATGCATCAGGTCTTACCCCCCGTTCGAACATGTTTCCGAATGCTATACGAACTCGAACCTTTTGTTTACAGTTCGAACGCGTGTTTAAACGCTACACCGAACGCACATACAGTGCACAGACTTCTTTTCGTCACATTTCATGCATGCTTGCTTCTTTGATCATTTCTTTTGCACCATATGATTAGTCACATCATTTCATTATTTACGCTTAGGAAATTATCATCCATTTATATTTCCGCATTTATTTATTCGATATGCTCATGAGATTGTGTGCCCGCTTTTATTATTAATGCCTTTATAGTTGTTATTAGTTACATTATTGCACTTTATTGTTTAATACATTCTTGAATTATGTATTTTGCCTTCAATTTTTTTTACGATTATGGGTGTGCAAACTTGCATGTTGCTTAAATTATCTGGTATGTGTTGCATGAGATTTAGTTGTACTATTGCATAAATCCTTTCATTACAAGTGGCATAAGTAAGGGACCATTCCGAACCCAACGGTTTGAGGTCTTCCCCTGCGAGGGGTGAGTGCGGCCTTAAATCATTTTCCCGGTTCACACCGGGTGGCGACTCCATTTTTAGTTCTCCGGTTTAGTCCCCCGCGGGCTACTCCGTACTCCCGACCTGGCCGTGAGCCTGGAACAGCGTCGCCAATTTCTGTGTCCTACTGTCTGGCGACTCCACTGGGGATAGAGAATTGGCCCCGAAATAATGTCTGTAGTGATTGTGATTTGTGCTTTAGGTAACTGTGTCTATCGTGGGTTGAAGGGGTTTAATCAAAGGCATTATTAGAGCTAAGTAATGGTTTGGTGTCTTTCTCTTCATTCACTACCTTTCTATAAGGAAAAGCTGAAGACACCTAAATAATCATTACTCATAGCTTACTGTATGGACTAATTTGGAGGACTCGTTGTTTATTCCTGTCACCAAGCGATAAGAGCCTAAGAGGCTTGGGCATTTAAAGAGTTCGCTCCAACCCTCCCTCTGGGGAATCTACAACGGAAATTTATTTTGACAGTCAGTCACGTATCATAACTCGTTGGCACGTACCGTAAGGTGTAAAAAGGTGCGCTCACTTGGTCGCTTGAACCTTTGAGTGGGGAGACCTAGTGTGTGGCAATCCTTCGCCAACGAAAGCCTTTGTCTACACTCCCGCAAACCCACACGTAGACCATCGTTGTATGACTAATAGAAACTACTTCCTTGTGCTTTTGTTTAGGGACCTTCATCATTTGGATTCAGTTGGACTTCTTGTCAGAAATGCGAACTTGTTGGGCCATTTAAACTGGGATGAGTTCGTATCTTATGACAATTGGGCTAAAAGTTTCTAAAATGCTGATGGGCCACCCCGTTGAAATTGTTTCTTTATGCTTATGCTTAGGACCATCATCATTTGAATTCAGTTGGACTTCTTGTCAGAAATGAAAACTTGTTGGGCCATTTAAACTGGGATGAGTTCGTATCTTATGACAATTGGGCTAAAATTTTCTAAAATGCCGATGGGCTATCCTGTGTTTGGGCTCCTTATCATTTGAAGTTATTTAGCCATGTTATCATAAAGTTGTAAACCTGTTGGGCCTTTTCAATTGGGACAAGTTTTCACCTTGCAATAATCTGGTTGAAGCTTTAAAATGACAAGAGGCTGACTTATATATTCCATGCATTGCACGCATACATGCTGACTGAGAATTTTAAAAGACACCATAGATTCTTGTTGGGTTAGGAAAGAGGGAAGACTTATCAAAAGGCCAGTAACAAACATGAGTGAATCAGAGAACGAGGTATCTCGTATGGATCAGTTAGAGATCAATCTCACCAAGGTTACTGAACAGTTGCAAGCCTTGACTACCGCTATGGCCAATATGGCTATGGCCAATATGGCTATGCCCAATGCTGGGGGAAACTCTGAGAATGAGGGGCGTGAAGACCCTTCGACTAGATTGAATGATGATATCCCGGGTTTTGATGATGATATGGCTGAATATGCTTCGGGGAAAATGGCAGGGTCTCAAACTGAACTGCAGAAACTTCGAGATCAGGTAGAGTCGGTTACCCGTAAGATAGGGGCAAGCACGAAGACCTGTTGGATTATGAGGCAATGACGTTTGAGGAACAATTGCCAGCTCAGTTTAAAATACCGGATATAGCCAAGTTTAATGGGAACGGGGACCCAATGGTCCATCTCCGATAGTATGATTCAGTTATGAGTTCAATGGGTCTATCCAAGCAGCAGGTCCAAAAAATGTTTGGGATGTCGCTCGATGGGGCACCCGTGGTATGGTATCACAGCCTGGAGAGGAAGATCAATGAGGATGGAGGGAATTGGCGGAGGCTTCTTGAAACAGTATGTTACAGATTTAGAGATCGACTTGTCCTCCGGGACTTAGAAAATACCAAGCAGAAGCCAGAAGAAAGCTTCAAGGAATATGTGGATCATTGGAGGAGCCAGCTTATGAAAATACAGACACGACCGTCGAGAAAGATCAGATTAAGATGATTATTAAAGGCACCAAGCCCTCCATTTATGGCAAGCTGAGGAGAATGACCTCCATGATTACTGATTTTCGACAGCTAAGGGAAACTGTCATGGAATTGAAGAAGAAGAAGTGGAGAATAGAAGGTTTTATGGTATGAACAGAAGGACTGTCGGAGGGCCATCAGGTGCCAAGCCTGTTTCTGCTGAAGTTGCTACAATTAAGAACCGACGGTTTCCAACCTGGCAGACCTTTGTCCAAAGTACTTGACAAATTGGCAAGGCAATGACTCTTGAAACCCTTGGAGCCTAAACCATTCCCAAATCCTCCCCCACCAAACCTCAACATGAACCGCTACTGTCACTTCCACCAACAGAATGGCCATGACACCAACAGCTGTGCCCACCTCCGCCATGAAATCCAGGACCTAATTGACTCCCACAAAATTCCTGACCCCGAAAAAACAGCCAACACATACCATAAGCCCCTGCTTAACTACTACCTCTGTCCCACGCCTGCCTACATGATCAACTCTGGCAACCCGAAGACCTTGTCCTCTAAACCTTTGATCACCAAACCTTTTGCCTAGGGATTTGGGATAGCCAACAGCGAAGATGAAACAGAACAAGGAAGAATTTTTGGGAGGAGTTTTCGAGCAATGATGAAGAGGAGGTGAATGGGATGACCCGTAATGGGCATTTTTATAGTGATACTGCAGAAAAGGGAAAAGAAGTGTTAACGGAAGTAGATAAGTGTCTGAAAATATGGAGAATGCTGAGGGTGATGCTGCTTGCATCAGTTAAGGAAGACCCGAGCATAAGTGAGCATCTGGGAGTTGTTGTGTGCATCTCAGGAGTACAGGCGGGCCATGGTTGAGGCATTGAGCAAGATAGTAGTACAGGAGGATGCCAACCCCGCGATGTTTGTCGGATCAGTGCGAAAGGAAGCTTTGCAGATAATAACCTTTTCTGAGGAGGAACTCCCGGCTGAGGGCAGGAACCATAATAGACCTTTATTCATCAGAGCTGAAGTGAGGGGCAAGAAGACATCTTGTGTGATGATAGATGATGGCTCATCTATCAACGTTTGTCCATTGAAGATTTTGGCAAGATTGGGTATAAAGACGACGGATCTAAGTCCCTCCAATATGACTATCAAAGCTTATGATGATAGTAAGCGAGGAGTTGAGGGCACTTTCGCTGCAATAGTTAAGGTGGGACCGATTGAGGATGAGGTTGAGTTCACAGTGCTGGATATCCCGACCACTTTTGCTTTGTTATTGGGAAGGCCGTGGTTCCACAAGCTTGGGGGCGTGCCCTCCACTCTGCATCAGATTATTAAGTTTCCGCACGAGGGAGAGATTGTCACCATCCGAGCTGAGGTGGACAATGCTGTGGCCGCTTTGGAAATAAAACCTTTCACAAGGTTCCAAGTGTCGGCAACCTTTGAGGAGTGGGTGGATCCTAAGGTGGCTAGGATCATGGAAAAGATGAAGTTCGAGCCGGGTAAAGGTTCAGCATTGCCAAACTTTAAAGGGCAGACCACTCGGAGAGGATTGAGGTACAAGTCTGATGAGGACAAGCTGAAGGCCAAGAAGAAAGGGTTGAAGCTGATGGAATGCTTTGTGAAGGCAACGATATATCAGGAGAACCTGAACCTGTAGAAGTCAATGGGATCGTGGTGCCCGGGTTTGAGATCTTTCAGGATGTGAGGTGGGTGAGTCACTGGCGGCATTAGAATTGTGCGAAGAAGGAAGAAGAGAAATGGGAAGAAGAGCTGATGAAGTTGGAGAGCCTGACCCTCGAGGAAAAAAGGAAACCGAGGAAGACCCAGCTGTGGAGATGAAACATCTGTGGAGGATGAAGATGTTTATCTCTCTGATTTATTTGAATGTATTCCCGCATCTGCTAGCAATAAGACAATCATTTCGCTTACTTGCCCGAGTCCTCTTCCTTTCAATTTGAACGACTTTAGTATATTTGCTATCAGCTCCACCAAAACAAATGCATTTAACCTTGGTACAACTGAGCCCAAGGAAATTCTAATTGCAAGTGAGGTTACCTCTAAAGAGCGGGAAAATTAGAAGAAATATTAGCCAAATATGCCAAAGTATTTGCTTGGTCCTATGATGACATGCCTGGAGTAGACAGAAGCATTGCCCAACATACAATACCAACTTATCCAAATATGAAGCCAGTGAAACAGAAACTTCGACGGATGAGGCCTGAGTGGGCCGAGAAGGTCAGAGAAGAAGTCAAGAAATAGATAGATGTGGGATTCCTAGAAATAGTGAAGTATCCTGAGTGGGAAAATATTGTGCCGGTGCCGAAGAAAGACGGGAAGGTCAGAATGTGTGTGGACTACAGAGATTTTAACAAGGCTTGCCCGAAAGATAATTTTCCTCATATAGACGTGCTAGTTGATAGTGTGGCTTTATATCTGCCATGTATTCATTTGCAGACGGGATTTTCAAGATACAATCAGATTCTCATGGCTGAAGAAGACAAGCATAAGACGGCCTTTGTCACCGAGGGGGCACTTATTGTTACAAGGTAATGCCATTTGGGCTCAAGAATGCATGAGCTACTTATCAGTGAATGGCCATTACATTATTCCACGATTTGATGCACAAAGAGATTAAGTATATGTGGATGACATGATGGTGAAATCAGAGACAAGAATCGGGCATATAGAAGCACTGGAGAAGTTCCTTCAGAGAGTTGACAAATACAACTTGCGGCTGAATCCCAAGAAATGTGTGTTTGGGGTAACATCAGGAAAATGCTGGGACATACAATAGGAATGAGAGGAATAGAGGTAGACTCTGAGAAGATCAAAGCAATCACCGAAATGCCCGCATCGAAGACTAAGAAAGAAGTTAGAGCATTCCTCGGGAAAATTTAGTAGTACATCCGTCGGTTCATCACCAATTGACGTCAATATGTGAGCCTATCTTCAAACTGCTGAGAAAAGACCAACCAGTGAAATGGAATGAACAATGTCAAGCAGCCTTCAACAAGATCAGAGAATACTTGGTAAAGCCTCATGTATTGAAACCTCCGAGACCGGGCAAACCCTTAGTATTGTATTTAGCCGTAGAATCAGAAGCATTGGGGGCAATGATGGTACAGGCAGATGAGACGGGAGTAGAGCATGCGGTCTACTATCTCAGTAAGAAGATGCTCTCGTACGAAGCCCGCTATCAAGAAGTAGAGAAGATCTGTTTGGCAGTAGTATGGGCGTCCAGAAAATTACGTAATTACTTCCAATCTTACAAGATCCAGGTGGTAGCAAAGGAGAATCCCTTGAAGTATCTGCATTCAGTACCTTCGCTAGTGGGAAAGTTGGGCAGATGGTTAGTGTGCTGACAGAGTTTGAGATTGAGTACCTCACTTCCAAAGTAATCAAAGGGCGAGCCGTAGCAGAGTTCCTGGCATTGCAACCTATTGAAGGGGATCAGTACAAGTTTGAATTCCCAGATGAAGAGATCCAAGCAAAAACAGTTCAAGGATGGAAGATGTATTTCGACGGCACAGTGAATTGCAAAGGCCACCGAAATTGGGATCGTGAAAGTGACCCCCGAAGGAGAAAACTTGCCTATGGCCAAGAGGTTGACGTTCAGAGTAACTAACAACATGGCCAAGTTTGAAGCATATGCTTTTGGATTGACTGCATTGATAGCCTTGAAGGCTGAGAGCGTGGAGGTCTACAGAGATTCGATGTTGGTAGTCTGACAGATGCAGGGAGAATCAGAATTGAAGGAAGAACGGTTGAAACCTTACCTTTTCCACCTCAGAAAGTTGGCACAGGACCATCCCCGATTGTAAGTTTCAGCACTTGTCGCGAGAAAGAGAATCAGATGACAGACGCATTAGCTACACTTGCAGCGACTTGGGAAAATCCAGAGAAGTTAGTGATGTGACCATTGGTACTGACAACAGCAAGCAGATCCGTTTATGAGATAGAAAGTGTTTTGGAAGTGGAGATCGACGGCGGAAAACCTTGGTACCAGAGATATTCAGCGATACCTGGAACACGAAGAACTCCCAGAAGGAGCAAGCAAAAAGACAGAATAGCCATTCAGAAGTTGTTTTCTCAGTATGTGATTTTGAAGGGAGAGCTCTACAAGAGGAAGCAAATGGAATTCAGTTGAAGTGTTTAAGAAAAGAAGAAGCTCAGAAGGCAATGGAATAAATACATGCCGAGGTATGTGGACCGCACATGAATGGTTGAATTTGTCTCGCACGATTGTAAGACAAGGTTTTTACTGGTTGACCATGGAGACAGACTGTGCAAAGCTGGTAAAACATTGTCATGATTGTCAAGCACATGGTAATATGAACCATCTGCCTCATCGCCTCACACAGAGTTACACGGGCTATCAGAGCCATGGCCTTTTTCACAGCATGGGGAATTGACATGATCGGAGAAATTCGATCGCACGCATCGAATGGACATCGTTTCATAGTAGTGGCAGTAGACTACTTTTCGAAATGGGTGGAAGCCGAGCCATTCGTAACGTCACAGCAAAGCAGATGGCGAAGTTCATAGCTCGGACATCATATGTCGATATGGGATGCCGCATCATTTAGTGACAGATAACGGAGTTCAGTTTCAAGGGGATGAAGGCAATGCTACAGAGATATGGATAGGACATCACAAGTCATCACCTTACAGACCGCAGGCAAATGGGGCAGTCGAGGCAGCCAATAAGACAGTAAAGAAGATATTAGCCAAGATGACAGAAAACTGCAAAGATTGGGCCGATAAGTTGCAATATGCTCTGTGGGGGTACAGAACATCAGTGAGAACATCAACATGAGCCACGCATTACTCTTTGGTCTATGGAATGGAAGCAGTAATACCCGTGGAAGTTGAGATACAGTCCATGAGGGTTTTAGCAGAAGCAGAGTTACCTGAACAGGAATGGCCTCACAGAGATTTGAGCAGTTAGCACTGCTGGATGAGAAGAGAATGAAGTCTTTACATCACATGCAGATATATCAGAAAAGACTAGCCCGAGCATTCAACAAGAGGTGCGTCTACTAAGATCAGAAAGGGTGATTTGGTACTTAAGCAGTCAAGGCCATCGACGACAGACCCAAGAGGAAAGTTCAGACCCAACTGGGAAGGACCCTACATAGTGTAGAAAGTAATGAGAAATAGGGCAGTGAGGATGTCAGATTTGGAAGGGAATGAGTTCACTGAGCCGATCAACGTGGACAGATTGAAGCAATATTTTGCCTGAGAAAGAGAAGATCTGGTAGAAGACCTAACCCAACGGAATAAGAAATTCATTCATGCATGCATGCATCCACGTGACGTATTTGCATTCCTTTTTGTGTTTGTTCTGTTTTGTAATCACAGGTTTCAAAGAAGAAGAGAAAACTAGAAAAAACAAGCCAACCAGAAGCAGTATCAACAGTTTTCAGAAATGGATCTCTAGGGTTGAGGCCCACATCAGCAACGATATCGATTTTGGGGATGAGTCCCAGAGGTGAGGCCCACATCAGCATCAATATCAGTTTTTCCAGGTACGACACTCCGGGTATGGAGACACTATTGCGACACTCTGGGTATGGAGACGCACTCGCGACACCTCGGGAATGAGGTTTAACATGCCAGGTACGGCACTCCGGGTATGGAGACACTATTGCGACACTCTGTGTATGGAGACACAACTGCGACACCTCGGGTATAGGTTTAGCATGCCAGGTACGAAACTCCGAGTATGGAGACACTATTGCGACACTCTGGGTATGGAGACGCAACTGCGACACCTCGGGTATGGGGTTTAGCATGCCAGGTATGACACTCCGGGTATGGAGATATTACAGCGATGCCTCGGGTATGAGGTTTAGCATGCCAGGTACGACACTCCGGGTATGGAGATATTACAGTGACATCTCGTGTATGGGGTTTAACATGCCAGGTACGACACTCCGGGTATGGAGATATTACAGCGACGCCTCGGGTATGTGGTTTAGCATGCCAGTTACGGTACTCCGGGTATGGAGATATTACTGCGACACTCTGGGTATGGAGACGCAGCCGTGACTCCTCGGGTATGAGGTTAGCACGCCGGGTATGGCACAACCCAATCAACTCAGTTCAAAGCAACAGGCAAGTCAAGTGGCAGCTGGCGAGCCAGGTAAGTAAAAATGCATGGCATAACTTTGATAGGATTGTCACTGTTACACACTACACAAGTCCCATCAAAGTGGGGGCGACTGTAGGCACTGCATTTTTTCATATAAGTCCCGATGATGAGTCCCGTACGGAGGCACTACTCTTTAGGTTGTGGAAGTCGCGCAAAACGAATGTCGGAAGGGGAAATTCAGAATAAGTATGTCATCAGATTCAATTCACATGTTCACTGCTTTCACGTTCGTGCTGCGTTTGTGAGCACGTTTGAACGTTAAGCAGATTGCGGGCGTTCATGTAACGTTCGAATAAGCCTTCGAACGGTGTCGGTACTTCTGGTTCTGTTGCTAGCCTCACGCCCAAGCCCAATTAGCCCACCAAAACCCATCCAAAAAATAATTAAAATATTTAAAATACATGTCACAAATTAAATTAAATTAGAACAAATCCCTTCATAATCTAATGAAAATATCATATTCCTAATCAAGACAAATCACATTCCCTAATTAAAAGATACAAATTAAATCATATCAAATCCCTTCCCCAATCAAGCACCAATCAAGATATTCACTCCCTAAATTAAACCCATCTTTTCCTTTCATAAACCAACCAAGACACTTCCCATTTTTTGAGGATTCCCTTCCTTACCCAGAAACCCTAGAAACCATTATAAAAAGAAGCCTAAACCAACCTTAGGACCCCTAGCTCATTCTCACAAAAACACAAAAGAAATAAGCTAGAGCATATTCACAGCACTCACAAAAACAAAACAAAAAACCATAAAGCCCTTCACGCATTGCCCCCCACACGCCACTGCCCCTAGCCTTCATCAGCCACCCTTCACATACAAGTCTCCCCTCCATCCAGTAACTTTACGCACACACCCCTTCCATCCAGTAACCTCACGTACATTGCCACATATCCTTCCGTAACAAGCCCTCCACAACACGTACAGCCTTCAAAGCCTGCCCATCACTCAACAACACGTCCTCAAGCCCCCCTCTAAATCAACGCATCAATAAGCCCTCTGACCAGCCTTCAACTCACGCATAAATTCTCATTCACACAGCCCTTCACGCCAAATCAACTCCCTGACTAGCCATTCACGCCAGCAAACCTGCACCCCTGAACAGCCCTATTTCACCACAAAACTGCACTTAAGCCACTGAAATTCTGCTCCCCTGAAACACATCCATTTTACTGCAAAGATCACCTAAAACTGCACCCCTAAATTACCACAAAACAGACCAAAAAACCTGCACAACAAAACATCAAAAATAGTAATAAAAACAGTCCCGAGTACTGCAAAAACAGATGAAACAACAGCCCAAACAGTGAAACAGCGAAGGAAAACATTGAACCAGCGAACCAGAGGAGTTGCGGAGCATCAACCCTTCCGAAAACCGCGTACCGCACTTTCGAGAGACAAAAAAAAGAGGTTAGACCTGAGGGCACCCTTTTTCATTTATTTCCGCTTATTTCTTTTATTTTGTCAATATTTCTTCGCATGAGTATCGTTGATTAATGAATGCTATGGCTATTGGATGAATGGAAAATGTGCCGTCTCTTATGGTATATCGGATGGAAACCCAGACGTAAATTCCGTAGCTGAATCCGAATGGACGGTAGTGCGGTCTGTACTTGGGAAACAACTCCCCGTACCACTTGAGCAAACGACACATATTTCACTTTATTTTATCTTGTTCGTCTATTATTCGCATTTTATATTCCGCCATTTACTTTCTGCACGTTATTTGTTTGTGTATTGATGATATAATACGCATGGGCTAGCTAGGGTGGATTAAAGGTCCTCTATTCGAGGGAAATGCGTAAAGGCTACCTTTACCACGAATTTTTGCCGCGCCGGATGAAGTATGTTTGATTGAATGTGAGATATGTTTAATCGGATATACGGAGTTCCACATTATTGTCTCATTCATTTGTATGCATTGTAATATAATATGCATGGGCTAACTAGGGTGGATTAAAGGTCCTCTATTCGAGGGAAATGCCTGAAGGCTACATTTACCACGATGTTTTGCCGCGCCTTTTATTATGTCATTTACCCTTTGCATATCATTGATTTATATACGCATGCATTGCATTCTAGTGCGCATGGGCTAACTAGGGTGGATTAAAGGTCCTCTATTCGAGGGAAATGCCTAAAGGCTACCTTTACCACGATGTTTTGCAGCGCCGGACGAGGTATACTCGATTGAACATGAAATGTGTTCAATCAGGCATACAAGGTCCCATATTATTTATTTTTTTATTCATTTATTGATGATATAATGCGCATGGGGTAGCTAGGGTGGATTAAAGGTCCTCTATTCGAGGGAAATGCCTAAAGGCTACCTTTACCATGATGTTTTTCCGCGCCGGATGAAGTGCACTCGATTGAATGTGAAATATGTTCCATCGGGCACACGAGGTCCTACATTGTGTATTCGTTTATCCATGCATGTGCTTGTATCATTTCAGATGCCATTTTGGCAATCTCGTTCGAACGTGTTTCCAAACGCTACACGAACTTATGCATTGTGCCTCATTCCGTTCGAACGTGTTTACGAACGCTACATGAACGTATGCATTCTGCCTCATCCCATTCGAACGCGTTTACGAACGCTATTCGAATGCGAATCTATTTTGTTTTATCATGCATCAGGTCTTACCTCGTTCGAATGCGTTTCTGAACGCTATACGAACGTGAACCTTTTGTTTACCGTTCGAACACGTTTTCAAACGCTACACGAACGCACATACAATGCACAGACTTCTTTTCGTCACATTTCATGCATGTTTGCTTCTTTGATCATTTCTTTTGCACCATATGATTAATCATATCATTCATTATTTACGCTTAGGAAATTATCATCCATTTATATTTCCGCATTTATTTATTCGATATGCTCATGAGATTGTGTGCTCGCTTTTATTATTAATGCCTTTATAGTTGTTATTAGTTACATTATTACACTTTATTGTTTAATACGTTCATGAATTATGTATTTTGCCTTCATTTTTTCATTTACGATTATGGGTGTGCAAACTTGCATGTTGCTTAAATTATCTGGTATGTGTTGCATGAGATTTGGTTGTACTATTGCATAAATCATTTCATTACAAGTGGCATAAGTAAGGGACCATTTCGAACCCAACGGTTTGAGGTCTCCCCTTGCGAGGGGTGAGTGCGGCCTTTAATCATTTTCCCGATTCACACCGGGTGGCGACTCCATTTTTAGTTCTCCGGTTTAGTCCCTGGTGGGCTACTCCGTACTCCCGACCGGGCCGCGAGCCTGGAACAGCGTCACCGATTTCTGTGTCCTACACGCTCTCTGCTTTAAATCTCGACTCTGGCACTCTATTTCACTGTCCATACTAGTACTATTGTCACTCATAAATGTCTCCAACCTCTTGGGTATATTCTTGTATACTTTCGCGGATTTCTTCTAACTTGGGTTGATCTGTGGGTTCTACTACATTTGGTCTACCTTGTGGACTCCTACTAGTCTTGCAAGCCTCGCGCTGACTTGTCTTGATATTTGGGCTATATTGGGTTCTCTTCTTTATATCTTCGAAACTTCCTTAATTTTTTTTTTCTGGGTATTCTGCCTTTCCAAGGTTTTTCCATTTCTTAAGACAAACTTCTGTCGAGCTCCTTACAGTTGTCTTTATCTTGAGCTGGGAAAGGATGGGGTAAATCTTTACATTTCTATAGTTATCATTGTCCTTGTTCTAGTACTTTGTGTCATGGTAGAGTCTATTTCTCATGTGGAGTGGGTATATTATAGGCTCTGTTGGGACAACTTTCTTAATTGGTATCACTAAATGGTTGTAAACTAGATAGCTTAGGGTATTGCCTCTATCAGATTGCTTGGGGTAAGGTAACTAATTGTTTCTGTTTACGACCTTTATTTGGCTTCTTATGGACCTGGGTCTGGGTTTGGGGATCTGGAGTTCTCTACATCATTTTGACATCTCAACCTATTGAAACTCTTAAATCTAATCTTGATTTCTTATTTATGTTTTCTTTCTGGCTTTTCCTAGTTACTCGGGGAACTTACTATCTGTACGAAGTACCTGAAGGCTATTTGCTCGATTTGAATGAATTTTCTAAGGAGGGAAGATATCTTACATCTTCTAAACACTCTAATACTTGCTCAGGATTTTTCTATTCTTTTTCTACTGTGCTGGGTGGGTATCCTTAGAACTTCACAATCTTATTCTGTCTCTTTACTTTTCTTTATCTCTAGCTTCTTACACATCTATACATTCTTTCTTCCTTTCTTATTGCTTTCCTATCCCACTCCCGCGGTAACTTTTCTCAGACCATCTAGGATAACTTTAGGAAGGATTCTTATCTTGGATCTAAAGTATAATTGTTCTCGTAAGGAATATTATTTGAATGATCTAGGAAAACTTACTAACCTGTTTATAGATCTTGAGGACGTACTCGAGGATCAGATACTGGAGAGGTAGTGTCTCGCATACGAGTATCCCAGACATACCGTGTATACAAGACCCCAACACTATACCCACTGCATTCACCGACTCCTTAGACCATGCTCGAATACCATCTTTGTAACATCCCCAAACCAGGAGATGCTACCGGCAAGGAATATACCGTACTATTCCCATGAGCCTCTGACTCTCTAACCATAAGCAATTACTAATATTATTTTCTCTAATTAAATATCATATATATGGGGTCGTAGCCCAAGCTTAACAACTTAACATGCAAACTCAACATCAGTAACTGTATACATAATAACACATGCTTTTACAATGACAATCACATAACCACATACTAAAACATAACTTCTATTTGACTCTAACTGGACTCTCACTCTCTCTGACATGAACTGATGGACTCCATACTCTAGTGACTTCATCAGTATCCGTCCTTCCGAGCTCGTCCTCCGAGAATAACTGTAAAATAAGAAAACTGGGAGTGGGGAGTTAGACCATTGTACGGTCTAAGTGAGTGGACAAAAACTGAAATAATGTTATAAAAATATTTGGATTTTAAACTAGAATTCAAAAATAGCTTTATACGAAAACTCTTCTCTGAAGAACCTTGTCTGAAATCTCTTTA
This sequence comes from Zanthoxylum bungeanum, assembly GCA_019454045.1. Lineage (NCBI taxonomy): Eukaryota > Viridiplantae > Streptophyta > Magnoliopsida > Sapindales > Rutaceae > Zanthoxylum > Zanthoxylum bungeanum. The sequence goes on along the minus strand of SKCR01048358.1, from coordinate 10,326 downwards.
ATAAAACTTATCTTTCAAAAATCTGCTTTTGAAAGTCTGGTTCTGAAAACTTGTATTTGAAAGATCTATTCTGAAAACCATTTCTGAAATGTCTGTTTTCTGAAAACTGTTTCTAAGATCTGATCTCTGAAAACTGTTTCTAAAACAACTGATATCTGAAAACTGACATGTCTCTGAAAAACTTGACGTATGGGGGCGTTACGTATCGTCATCCCCCCATACGCCTAACTAGAGCCAGGAGTGCAAATCCATGACTCTGGGGAGTTACATATCGCCGTCCCCCAAAGCATGCCACTACTGTCCTTGAAACTAGTGGTCTTGGGGCGTTACGTATCGCCGTCCCCTAAGCCATTAAACTAGAACTGGGGGTGCGAATCTATGCTACCCTCCAAGCTCTGAAACTAGGATCTAGGGGCATCTGTCATCCCTAGTCCTGAACTAGGATCTGGGGGCGTTACGTATCGCCGTCCCCCCAATCCTCTACATGTTCACATGTCATCCGTCAATTCCAAATATATAACAAGTTACATACTGAGGTGGGTTTTTCCCCATGCCTCGAAAATTCATAAACCAGACTTTGAAAATATTTCTTTCTCAAATGTAACTTAAAACATGATCTTTCATAGAATAACTACAGTAAAATCAACTAAAGCCCCTAGAAGCGTGAAAATAAGTCTGATATGGAAAATAACATAATAAAAGTCAACTTTAAAGAAAAGTATCCACTCACAGATTAGAAACTGGCTGGTGCTATATTGCTTCGTCGAAGGAAATTGCAGTTCCTGCAATGGTTTATAAGCGGTAATTTGGTTAGATTATAAACCATGAGATAAGTTCGGAACTAGGCTAAACTTCTCAATTCAAGTATGTGATATCGTCACTTGGTATATCATGCATGAAATAAGTTGTATTGTATGTACGCGAACTAATACGGTACCCTAGGGGTGGTCTCTAATATGCTAGGGTGGAACTGGGATGATTTAAAATTGATTTGGGAATGATTTTGTGCCACGCGTTGAGACACAAATCCTTGCGCGTCGCGACGTGCAACATCTAGAAATGTGCTGCCATTTTTCCCTTGCGTGTCGGGACACACATCCCTTTAGCATCGTGACGCGAATCAGTTTTTCAGGATTCTATTTTTGCTTCTCCATGTTCATCCTCTACCTAAAATTACCACAAGCACTTTTCACAACAAAATTATTGCACAACCAACTTATTTAATTTCAAATTCACAAATTTTACATTGAATTATCATCCTCAACCAGTTCTCTAAGTCTCATTATCCTTGTTTTTTTTTCACAAAACCAATAAATCTTCCAAAATTTGGGCATTTTGAATCAACAACCACTTTCTTGACTTATCAATTACCATTATGTAATCCTTATCATCCCAACATCATATTCTATCATTATGCTTCTAAAATCTAACAAACCAAGTTTATGGGTCAAGTTTTTTTACCTTCTTTCTCTTGATTTTCTTCATTCCTCAAGCCTTCATGGTAGCTTTTCTTCTTCTTAGTTTGATGAATGGTTGTTTAGCAGTTCTTCTTCTTCATTTTTCCTTCTTCTTCTTATTTCTTATTTCTTATTTCTTCTTTCTTCCTCCTCATCCTCACGTTTATTTATTTATTTATTTCTTTCTTTCTTCTTTTGATTTTTTAGGGATACATGAATAGTTACCTTATATACTTGGTGTTGGGATTCTACGGTCTAACCGGGATTGTTTTAAGCAATGAAACAACATGTGAATACATCAAGGAAGTTGTGAAATTCTTACAATGATCGGTTGAGCGATGCGACGAGGAACAAAACTCTCCAAGATCCCTTGAAGCTCTCGGCAGTGAGCAGTTTCTGTCCTCCAAGTTTTCGGCCATCTCCAAGCTCCAAGCTTTCGAATGGTGATTCCAAGCTCACGGGTGCGGTTCCCTATCACCTTCGGAAGACTCCTAAAGCGTGCTAGCACTTCAGAAATTTTGCCGCAAAATTTCCTTTGCTCTTCTTCAAGTCACGGTAAAAACCAGAAAAGAAGAAGAAAACAGCCCCATTTGGGCGAGAGAGAGGGAAGAAGAAAGAAGAGAGAATGTGTTGGTTTTGGATGATTTGTGTATCTAATACACTTATTGAATTTCAAAATTCTTTTACCAATTTTTTTTGCTTTCCAAAAGTCAAGCCATTTAAACCAACCACTTCCATCAATCAATCAAGTGGCAATTTGTCATATCACTCAAAGTGACATGTGATTTGACGCTTGATGTGACTAATGATTTGACGCTTGATGTGACTTGTGGGCCGCACTTAAATCGCCAATGCGAGTGCGCCCGCAAACATTCTCGGGCTCGGGTTCGCTAATTCCAAATTAAGAATTTTCCGTTGCGACGAAATTAAATCTAATTTAATTAAATAACTTTGCCTAGTAAAATTACTATTCACGTCGCTAACAAATTAATTCTAAATTAACTCGTTCGCCCGAATTAAAATCTAATTTCAATTCCGTGCCGAAATCCAATTTCGATTAATATATCAAATATATTAATTTTATCGATTAATTCCAAATTAATCGTTTTTCTCTCTTTAATTAATATTTTATCCCAGATAAAATATCTCCGCAATTAATCCCAGATTAATTTTCTCTCTCATCTAATTAATCCCAAATTAATAAAGTGCGAGTCATACGTCATCGGTGAATCTTCGGGAAGCGACCCATGAGATCCCCTGATATGTTGGCAGTAAAACCGGTCGTCGGACTATCCGAACACATACGTACCTAGTACTACGTTTGTACCGATTTACAAGATAAGGTTGGCTTCTAGCAAAGCGCCATGCCTACCCAATTCTCCAGAAATATCCTTACATGAATATGTGATCTATATCAGGCGTAGTATACGTAGTATTGCGTATCTCGATCCAGTATCGGATGTCACGTGCAAGGCATGGGGCTGGAAATTGTGTCTGCCCCGTACGAAGCACATATAGGATCTCTGGTAACTAGTCTCTATATCGGATAATCATGACCTAGTCATATTATCCCGATGACTGCAGTACATAAGAGAACCAGTTCCGTATCCTACGTGACCATCATCTCCACTATGACTGGAGTGATAATTCCATCTCGACATCACACCCAATACACTACGATTTTCAATATACACAGAAGAGGCGTACACAGAACCTGTTAAAGCCCTGGACGACCAAAACCAAAGTACATTGATTGTCGTAAGTATTAGCGGTGCAAGTCTCAGGTTAAGACCAAATACATATACCCTGATTCAGACTTCCATAGACACATAGTCATACTACCAATGAAATTCCGAGGGGTCTATCCAGAGCGAAGCTGTTTTCCGTACCATCGATAAAACACAACCTCCTACTACACTTGCATGAGTATCCTATACCCAAATTTATGAGAACTATGCCGTTATGCCCTCACAACGCGCACAAGTGTATTACTAGTCTATTCCGCATTATCGATGTCCAATCTCGATAATACTACGACTAAGGATATTTAATGATTAAACCTTTATGGATTGATACTGTCTCATATCATATCAATCCAGAACTAATCATATGGACCTTCTATCATTTATACATCTTGGTGATCTAATCACAAATGACAGAAGAGCAATTTCCTTTGTCACATAGTTAATTTGTACAACAATACCATGATCTGTACAAATAGTGACGCTATGGGTCATAACTGTCCAACAATCTCCCACTTGGCCTATAGCCAGTCACTCAAGTGTCCTACACCCGAACTATATACGGTTCGCTCAAATTACTGAGAAAAGACTTTCGTCAGCGGATTTACATGATTATTATCTGATGCGATTTATTCGATAATCACATTGCCACGATGTATGATCCGAACGAATCAGATGAATATTGAATTATATATCTGGATCGTTGATGAGACCATTAATTCTTTAGCTTGCGCTGTAGCCTAGCTCAGCTGCTAACAGAACTACTCCTAATCTGATTAGGATTATTATCAATCCAGAAGGCTTCTATTGCTGCCTCAGCTGCAGCAATAATCCACTTTTGTTTTATTCGGTAACAGTATCTTGCTTGGAAGATTTCCAGCTCACTGTTCCGTTATTCAAATGTATAGTACCGTGCTTACGACCTATTATCGTTTTTATCGGTTAGGAAACTTGCAGCAGTGAACCCAGTCACTTCAAGTTCTCATTCTCCATAGTATTAGACATCATCCTTAGTTCCTCTAAGATACTCAAGGATGTTCTTAACTTCAATCCAATGACTATCACTTGGATTGGCCTGATTGTGACTCCATATGCTCAAAGCATATGAGACACCAGGTCGCATACATTTATTTCAATGTACGATTTCTCGGAGAGTGTTAACAACTTTAAATCTATCCCAGTAGATCTTTATTCCTAGAATAAAGGTTGTTTCTCCCAAGGATTCTACGGAGAATTTTCATGAAAGCCAAGCTTTCACCGATTGTATTATGGGAATATCATTTCCAAGAATGACATATCATCATTTTATAGGACATTTACTGTCAGTGTGCTCCCATTAACCTCCTTATATACATAAGAATAATTTTCGTTTTGAATCAAATCATACACCATTATGACTACATCAAAATGATAATTCCAAGAACGCAATGCTTGCTTCAATCCATCCATGGATCGAATTAACTCGTAAACCTTGTTTACTCATTTTGGTACGACAAAACCGTCAGGATGTTGTAAACATCCTTCGAAAGGTTTCCATTAAGGAAAGCGGTTTTAGCATTCAGCTGTCATATTTCATGAATGAAACATGCAGCATCAGCAAGCGTTATCCAAATGGATTTAACATGGCAACAAGTAAAAGGTTTCGTCGTAATCGACACAATGTTGATAACGATACCTTTTCGCTACAAGCCTAGCTTAGTACGTTGGTATGTTGCCTTCCATGTATGTCTTCCTTGAAGACTTATATAGTACCAATAGGCACAATGCCTTGCGATACATCAACTAGTGTCTAAACATAGTTGGTATACATGGAATCCATTTCGGATATCATGGCACTTTGCCATAATAGGGAGTCGATACCTTGTATCACTTCCTCATACGTAGTCAGTTCGTATTCCTCAATAAGATTGACATCTTTATGAGGTGAGATCAAAAACCCATACCCCAGGTTGTTTTCTGACTCTCTCCGACTTACGTGGTTCTTGTGTATTCGAAGATTATTGGTATAGTTACATCCTTGATGAACTATTTGTGTTCCATTAAGGACTCGATGCCTGGAATAGTATTACTCCGATTTTAATCGAGTTTTACTTTCCTCCCACTTACCACTGCATATAGGTATTCCTCTTAGGAAAACCGCATGGTGAGCAACAATTACATTGTTCTCTTGTGAGTTGTATAAGTACTATACTTTGGTTTCCCTAGGATAACCTACAATTAGGCACTTATCCGATTTGGGTTTTAGTTTGGTATCATCCAAACGTATGCCTAGCATTCCCAATCTTCAGGAATGAGAAACCCGGTTTCTTTCCTGTTCATATCTAATATGAATTCTGTCAAACAGATTTTTATGGAACCTTATTCAAAATAAGTTCTGCACTGTTTATGCGTATCCGTTGAAGGAAATGGTAGCTCAGAGCGACTCATGATTAACCTTATCATGTTTAACAAAATTCGGTCTCTCCGTTTGGACACACCGTCAAACTGACGTGTTCCGGGAGGAATCCTCATTGAAAGAATACTATACTCTTTCAAGTATATGAGAAACTTATTGCTTAAGTATTTTCATCATAGTCCAACCGTGATGATTTAATACTTTAGCCGATCTGTTTGTCTACTTCGTGTCGAAACTGTAAAAGTTTCCGATTTGTGTTTCAAAAGAAACACATAACCATAACGTGATGCCACATCCGTAAAGGTCACGAAACATTCATATCCACATCTAGCCTAGCTAGACATGGGCCCACTTACGTCACTATGAACGAGGGCTAACAGATCGGAGGCACTTACACTTTTACCAAGTAAATGTGTTTTAGGCGCTTTGCCAATAAACTAGATTCGTAAACATTATTTGAATGAAATCAAATTTGTCCTAGTATCCACTCTTCAAAAGTGTGGATATACGAGTCTTGTTTAATTGTGTCCCAGACAGTAATGCCACATTTAAGTCTCATCTGATCAAATCAGTTTGAGCTATTAGTTTGTCATGTCATATGTTTGAGATTTATTTATATTCAAAATATAAATACTGTTATTCACATCTAATGTGCTTATCTCAATATCATATTTATATAATAAAACACTTTAGTGTTCTAGGATATAAAGGTATATCCGCAACGGATTAAACCCTGATATAGAGATAATGTATCTAGTCAAACTAGTTACATTTTAACAATTTCCTAATTTAAGTACAGACTCGAAGGGTAGTTCCTAAACTTAGGTATCTACGGTTAAAACAGCGAATTTCGTCCCGTTCTTAATTCGCATATAAATCTCAACTGAAGTCAGTATCCTGCTCATAGCAGATTCTGCACACCAGTATATTTTATGTTCCACTTTTAGTATCTAAAATCCAATTTTAATACTAGTAGTGAACATATTTATGACAAACATATTTGAAGTCGGAGCCTTGTTCGTCTTTTATTACATTCATGTCTTCCTTGTCCATACGGCAATCACGCTTCCATGTCCCCATTTGCCACAGTTTAGGCAGACATTCTGGGATATGTCCTTTATCTTCCCAGAAGATTATAATGACTTTGCCTTGCCTGTTTTCACACCCCAGAAGCCTTTGGCCAAGCCTTGGCCTTCTAGAATGTCGAAGTAAAATGCGCCTTGCGCTTCTTGCCCTATTGCAAACTCTGGCTTTGTCTCCTTGAGTATAGCCATTAACTCTCCAAGAGTTTACTATTGCAATTAATACTTCTAAGATCTAAGAATAGATCTATGAAGATCCTTCAATTTCAATATCATACTATAAGAATCTAATCCTTAGTTCTGATTAAGAAATTAAGGAGTCTATTTGGCAAGCATAATGGATTAAGCACTAAAGTTATCATTACATGAATATTCCAAATATCATGTTCTACTATTTGCTTAACTCGGGGCTTAATTTTCAGGACTATCCTGAAATTTTATTACCAATTTGAAAATTAAAGTCATTTAAAACATTTTTCACCCAGGATTATGTTTTAAACACTAATCTTTCAATTTATCTTGATTCTAATAGTCCAACTATTTAATCAACGATTTAGGTACTATTTATTATAATGATTACTATAGTCCAACTATATAACAACTATAATTTAATAGGTTAAATTCAATTATATTGATTACTATAATCCAATTATAAAATCAACTATAATTCAATTTGTTAATTCAAATATATTGATTACTATAATCCAATTATATAACCAACTATAAATGAAAGTTTGAATACAGTCCAACTGTTTATTAAAACAACATTAATTATTAGTCCAACTAATATATTAATTTATTTGACGAATAATTTGTAATGAGCGCGTATGGCAAGTAACTAAACGAATATTGCAAATTTAATACTTGCCTCCCACTATTTTTCGGCGAGCCTCTAACCCTCTGTGGAGTACTCGGGAAACCTTGTTTCCTAGTGGGCTAGGATCCCGTTAAATACACACAATCTTGACTTTGGCCAACAAATTGTATGATAATTAACTAGGTAGATCTCTAAGATCAATTGGATCCCATCAAATTCCTAGATCCAGTAGGGGGACATCCAAGTCCGAAACATATATCCTATATATGCCAATATATCCAATATATTGCCTAACCTTTTTCCTCTGAATCAACTAAGCCTTGGCTTTGGCACAACAAACTTAGTGATCCCAGTTAAGCGGAACTCATTGACCTTGGAAAGCTTCGTAATCAATGTCGATGGACAAGAAGTGATCTTGACTTTGGCCAACAAATCACAACTTGGACAAGACACCAATATATGGAACAAAGCCTTCATGATTCAAACACATCCTCGACGGACAAAGGTCTTGACTTTGGCCAACAAACCAATGCCAGTCTTGGATCTTGAGTAAGAATCATTCAATGGAAGGAAAAATGCTTAATATGATGTTGATGGTTTTTTACGTGTAATTGGAAACCAATTAATTATCTTTGTTAAGGTCTCATCATCATACACCCTTAAACATGCATTCTAAACACATAATAAGGCGCATATAAATAAATAATAATGATATGCGGATGGATATTTAAACACATTGTTCCTAGAACAAATCTCTCCCTTTCCTCTCTCCCGCTAGCACATGTATTACTTCTACCCGATTACATAACACTTCTAAAGAAACCTCATTTATATTGAGGGGAATAGGTGAGAAGAGAAATACAAAGAGTAAGGAGGTAATAGGCTGGACACGCAGATCCAATTAATAAATTCTAAATTTATTACAACATTTTCCAAAATTGCCCCACCCATCTAATATCCATCCGATATACATTATTCATGCATCGCAACCATGTATTCAAACAAACATGTTATCATTAATCTAATCCAATTAATTAATCTGATAATTAATGACCATCCAATGTTCAAACAACGATTTGATTTTGCGCGAGTCAAACTCGTTTTGCGAATAAGTATACAAAGTACGAATTCTTGAATTAAATTAAACTACAACATTAAATGCAATTTAATTTGTATTTAATACTAATTCACTATTTAATTCCAAATTAAATATTACACTTTATTAACGAACCTTTACGACTTAGATTCCAAATCTAATCGTTACGGGTCTCAAAGCCCGATTAACATCCAATGTCAATTTAATTTAAAGTCCAATGGGATTTTAATTAATTTCTAAGGCATGGACTTTTGGTCAATATGGGTCAAACCCAAATACCAAAGCCCATTTAAGGAATCACCCTTATTTGCCAAGAAACCAATTTAGGCCCTTTAGACCCAATTAATATTAAAGGTCCATTAAGTCATAATTGGACTTTATGGATATGGTTTTGGGGCCAATTGGATCCAACCAATTTAGAATAAACCCATCTTGGTACAACCAAGCCCATTAAAGCCCAATTACAACTTTTAAGGCCCAATTCCAAAATAAGCCCAATTAATTAACTTACAAAATTCCAAATTTCACAATTAATTAATTAAATTGTATACCATAATTAATTACCCAAATTAACATTTCCAAAACACAAATTTGTACAATTAATTATGCTCATTAACATCAAAACATGTCCAACACATTTTAATCAAAAATCAAACCCATTTCATGCTTACTAGTCTCGACAAAGGCAGGGATTTCTTTGTCCGATTCGGTTTAAATCCAATCAAATCCATTCAACATTACCCAATTGATTTCAAGTCATCCAATGAATCAAAAATCAAATACCAAGACATTTAGGGCATAGTCATTCTCTGCCAAGCCCAGAATTTTGGGGAAAAATGATCCAATCCAATTTTCATGAAATGTGAAAGCCAACTAACCTTGTCATTAAGCATCTAATGCTTTCTTGCAATGGCCAACACAAAAATGTGAATGCCATACCAAAGCATAAGAAATGTTAAGCTAAAGATAATGGCTTTGTCATTAAGCATTCAATGCTTTCTTTCAATGGCAAACACATAAATGTGGAGGTCATACCAAAGCATAAAATGCATTAGCTAATGACAAAACTATTAGGTGTATCCAAGCCACCTAATAGACATAATTGCTTGGATGACATGGTAAGCCATATGGCTTTGTCTCCAATGGTAAATAAAAATCAATATATTAATAATGATTTATTTACCTTCAATCATGTTGTAGTAATTATCTCATAATCAAGACTTGATTATCTCATAATCAAGACTTGATTATCTCATAATCAAAGAATTCTAGAAAACATTAAGTTAAACTAATTTAACATAGTTTTCATTTGTGACAATAAATATTATTAATCTTTAATAATATAAAATAAATATAATGTGAGCATATATTTAGACAATCTAATTATATTAGGTTTGCTATAGTTAATCGAGCTAGCACGGGGACCAAATGGACCTACGGTTCCAGCTCCAATAATTCCGAAATATTAATTAAACTCTTTAATCAAATATTACGAATTATTAACTCCGCATTATTCCACTAAAAACTCGAAGTTGAACTCTCGTTACCGTAGATGGATTAGTAAACCGAACATTTTCGGTGTCCATCGATATAGTCATTACATATGGATATAGCCTTCACGAATATCTCATAAATAGTGCCGGGTCATAAGTCCGTTAAACCCCTATAAATATTTTGTCTCTTAAGCACCATAGATTCTATAATGAACAATTAATTCATAACAATTATGAATATAAA